>JASSUY010012522.1:0-18416 GCA_032466535.1 Forpus xanthops | reverse complement strand
CTTTTTTTTCACCCCCCCCCCCCCCCCCCCCCCCAGTCTCCTGTAAGCAGTAGTAACCTCTAGCTTGTTGCATCCGTTTTCCCATTCTGTTGAGCACAGTCTCTCATTTTAAGAGGATTAATTTGTGGAATAAAAACTCTTCTTAGATTATTAAGAAAAGCATTTCGAGTTCACCTGGGCACCTTAGCAGTAGACTTAGTGGTGATGCTTGTTAGGAAATGGGAGTACCGAAATAGAGAATAGAACTTCAGTGAAAAATTCTGTTTTTCTACTTGGTTTTCTGTGTTGTATGCTTCAGTGTCACTGGCTCAAGTGCTGAGAAATGCTGCATTTTCACTGTGCATGTAAAACTACTCTTGATTGATTAAATTGATTCTGTGCTTTCCTAACCCTGCGCTTAGATATGTATCTCAATAAGTATTTCTTATTGCTTAAGATCTTTTTAAACAGCTAGTTTTGCTTGGATATCTGGATGTATTTTTCCCCTTTGCTGTTGTATTTACTACTGCTTTTTGACTTCAGCTATAGTGATGGTTTTCAACTCGAAAGTAGTACCCTGAACTTTTTCATGTCACCTATTGCTTGGAGGTTCTGGTAGCTACATAGTCATCTGTAGAAGTCACTAATCCTCTTCTTTGGAAAACCAGTTATTTTAAATATTTCTAAATGTTCAGGTTAAACTTTGTCATGTGTAATGTGTACCTTATTGTTATTCTGTTAGGTATTTTGGAAGAACTGGAACCCTGGTATCCTTTAAGCTTTGGTTATGTAGCTATTGTTAGAAGATAAATATAGTTCAGGGATATTTTTTTAATTTATTTTACTTTAAGTCTCAGAGATTGTATCTTGCTGTCTGGCCTATTCACTGCTAATTTAGGTTGAGTGGAACCTCCTCGACTGCTGAGTCTACAGTACTGAATCACTGGGGCCTTGGGATTGTGGCTCACGTTGGATGTTGATGCCCTTCAAAGCCTTCTGCTAAAGGCATGTTGTGTTTTTACTGTTACCTTGGAATTTAAGTCTTTACGTATTTCTGCTGCTTGGCGTTATGCTCATTGTATGAGCATCTCAACTTGTTTTCTTAGCACATTAATAGTTTTCAAGCCTGTTTCCAATTCTGTTTTCCGTGATTCCCCAAAACATGCTGTGGAAGACTATTCAAGACATGGTTTAGCAACACAGGTCAGTTTTGGGGTTGTTTTTTTTTTGTTTAAGTGGAACAGGTGTTGTTTTTTCCAACTTAAAAATCAAGAAGTTTGGATCCACTCTGTAGAGTTTGTTGTCTTGCTATATTTTGATTTGTCACACTTTTTCACGTAATTAGACTTGCATTTTAGAGCTCTGTATGTTCCTTCAATGACAAATTGTTCTGCATTGCTTTATTCCCCATTGGCTTTGTAAGGCACTGAAGCAAATATAAAGTGCAAGCTATAATAAATAGAAAATTTTACAGTTAATAGAAAGAAGCATTGATCAGCATGACAGTGACTTGCAAGAATGTACCTGACTAGAAAATAGTTTGTTATTAAACAGTTTGTTTTTTTTTTTTTTTTTTAGAAGCAGAAATGTTTGCTTAATTGCCTTATTTTCCTCAAGACTGAAAAAGTCCTTTCTCATTGGTTCTGCAATAGGGAAAGTTCAAACTTCCAGAAAGATGAGAGAGTGAAGTTGAGTGCTTGGTTTGGTTCGTTTGTTTTTCTTTTTCCTGATGAGACAAGACCCTAGCTCACTTAAAAGGAAATACATGTGGATGCAGAGACAAGGTGCATCTTCATGTTGGTGAAAGCATGTTGTGTGGACTTTTTTTGTTTTAGGAGACAGAGTAAAGATTTTAGAATCTCTATTTCTAGTAATTTTCTGTAGTCTGTTTTGCTTTTGATGTTTTGAAGCTTTTGTTTTTTTCTGCTGTATGTTGGACATAATTCTCATACTGTGCGTGTTACCATAAAAGGTGAGTGCCCTCTATGAGCACATCACGAAATTCTCTTTACCTTTGGACTATTGTTGAAGTGTCTTCTATTCAATAGCTATGTCTCCATGTTGAAGTATTTTGCTTTGGCATTAAAAGGTATATGCAAATAACTCTGTTAAAGAAATCAGACCAAACCAGTATGCCTTTCACATAAGTGATAGGTGGTTTGTGCTGGCCTTGCATTCAGGGGATGGGGGGGCCTCAGTCAAATCTGGAGGGTTGTTCAAAGACAAATCTGGTTTCTGCATAATGAACTTTATCTTCATTGTAGAAAGCTGACAGTGTGTGAAGCTGTTGAGCTTTCTTCATCTCTGAGCTGTAATTGATTGCCAGATAACAAGAGTCCATTCAGGGTAATAAGAGGGTCAGAGATAAAGATTGAGTCTTGGAGCTTGATTCCATATTTAGTGGAAAAGAGAAGTATGTCTCATCTGTCAGGCCTTTGTGTTTGGGTCTGTCATGCTGCTCTGTTGTCTAGCAGTGTTTTGAGATAGAATGTAGTAAATGTATATCCCAAAAGATCCAGTTTTAGGAAGTGCAGACTTGCAATTGCAACTCACAGCTGAACTTTTTCTCCTAAAATGTCAGTTTCACTCCAATATGAGCAAATATTTGGTTAAATAACTAGATCTTCTGAAAGTATTTGTATATTTGGAGGTGTCAAGATGTGGGGTACAGGTGTAGTTGCACTTTTTTCCTTTCTGGTCACCAGTTCTGAAAAATTCAAACTACCACGAAGAATTCTCTGATTTGTTACATTTGTTTTCCTAAGGCAAAGTACAGTATAATTGATTTTATACTGAATGCCATAAGAGAGCTTATAAATCTCTTGTCTGAATTACAACTTTGACTTCTGACATAACCCATTGCTCAGCATATTCTCAGAGGAGTTTGGAATTCTTTTCTGTGGAGTTCTTGCAAAAAGTGTACTCTTCAGGACAAGAAATCTGTGTATTTTATATTAGCTTTTAGAGGAGAGGCTGTGTAATTCTGAAAGATAAATTAATATGGAAGATACCACCAGTCCCAAAAAAACAAGACCTAGTGTTGGTAACTTTAAAAAAAAATACCTTAATAAGCATTCCAAAATATGCAGCAGTTACAAGTAAAGTAGTGGTGTGTTTTAGGGCTTTTCTGTGAGTTTCAGGTGGTAGTAGAAGGTTAAATGGCAGTGGATTGTAGCAGTGCCAGTCCTTCATTTAGCATCATTGTAAATACACTGAAGATACTTGCAGAATATGATTTTGTGTCCTTTGAGTTAGTGAGTTGGCTTTCAGGGGTAAGAATGAGCTTAGTTCATGTAAGTCTGGCTACATGTTCAGAACTGTAACTTACGTCGATGTTGTGGGCAGCAGGAGAATTTATAATATTTGGTGTTTAAAAAAACCTGAATTTTTTTGTCCCTTGCATGAAGTGGCTTAAAGCTCATGGTACCTTTAAGAACAGGTAACTTGTGCTGAGAACTGCAGAACTTTACGGAACTGTGTGTTCTTTTAAAAACAGCTGTGTGTCTGGGAGTGAATGGTGAATTAAATTACAGCATGAATGAGGAAGACAATTTAATAGATGGTCATAGGATTTACTCTGTTGAAAGAAGGTTTGAATTCAGCTTTTCTGTCTTGTCCTTCAGATGACCAGAATGGAGGAGTGTACGTTGATTTTTTTTTTTTTTTTTTTTTATTGCTGGATACTTAATACCAATAACCAAAACCAAACCAAAACAAACCCCCCAACCGTAACGACAAAAATCCCTCCAGCAGAAATAATGAAGAGAATACAGTGTATTCATTAGCATGTGCTCACTCTAAAATCTGAACAGAAAAAAAAAAAAAAGTAAAGGATTGTATTTCATCTGTGCTGTGAAATACCCCTCTACCTGCTAAATTACAATTCTGACTTGTAAGGTAACCTGGGGTGCCATCTATTCAGTACGTGAGTATTTAGGTACAGTATGTGGAACCTGCTGTAGCAATTTTACCCTGCAGCACTTTGAATGTGCCTTAGCTGTTCATGGTGGTTATTGCTTTCCCATGTTTCATAAAATAAACAATATAGGATATGGTAGTATCTGTTTCTGTAACATATGTGTGTTTTGTAATTGCTTGAATGTCAGTAATTTTAAGTAAGCACTAAACTTTTGTTGGCAGTGACCGTCAAGTAGGCTAGTAAATTAAAATACTGCTTCATTAAATGGGTTGCTTTGGTAAAACCAGAATAGGTTGTTTCAGAGTGGCATACCCTTAAACGCTTTCACTGTTACGAAGCAAAACAATAATAATTTAAACTTGTGTGACAAATCTGGTGTGGTTAGTTTAAGCTTTTCAAGAGAAATACTTTCCGGTTATAGATTACATACATCCTAGGAAGGGTGTGCTGTGTAAACATAAGAAATATATTCTGTGAGTATGAGAAGTATACAATTTGGTTTTGAAACTCTTGAAGCAGTACACAAGCATATTTTAGGAAGCAAGTGTTTAAAGAGGGTTCCTGATTGTTTTGTGTTGTGCATACATGTATTAAAACAGCTTTTACCCGGGAGAGCTTACAATTTTAAATATGTAGAAATTGGAGGAATTTTCACTAGGCAAGTTCAGAACCAATGTTAACAACTGCAGATAATACACCAGCTGCAGTTTCAAAGTGGGTAAAATTTGCCTGCATTGCTGAAAAAGAGACCTCCAGCTCTGTATGTGGCTGCATTTGGGTAAACTTCCCTACCTCCAGCAACAAAATGTGGGATCCTCAAACTTGCGGTTTGATTTTTTTTCAAAAGAAGGCTCTGCCAACCAGGCTGTTCTTGATTGTCTCCTCAACCATTTTTCTCTCAGTGTGTTTTTTTTTTTCTGTCGGAGGAGGTCTGGGTACCAGGCTCTACACTAAAGAAGCACTGACATCTCACTTGCCATCATCTGCTGACCCACAGGAACGAGGACAACTTGAATTAGCCAAATAATAAAGCCTGTGCTTTTCTTAGGATTAGCTGTGTGGCAAGGAGTGGCCAAAATGTGATACAGAAAGGTCTAGTTCTTGGATGCTAAGTTTGGTGAGATACTGGAGAGTTGTGTAAAAATGTGTCTCATTTCTGTTATTGGTGGTAATATGATTGGCTGTGCTGATGCCTTGGATGTCAGGATGCTTAGCTGATAGGTAGAAGCTCATGAAAAGTTTTAATGAAAATAAAGTTCCAAAAATCTTTTTTCATAGCACGTTGAATATACATAGTTATTACTGTAATGTCCTTTCTTAACTGCTGTGTTGTCCTCTGGGGCTGAGAAGCAGAAACTTGCTAAGTTCTGTCTTAGTTGAAAAAGATAAGGCTATATCACTTCATATGGTACTTGAGGGATATGCTATGAAATAGTGCATAAAGACTTTGGCATCAAATATCTTACTTAAAATAAAGCAACTGGAATGTTTCCAGTTGAAGATAAACTGAATGTTGAAGTAGTTGAAAAGATAAAAACAAAGAATGCAGTTTGTGTAAATATGGAAGACTATTTGTCTAGATCATCTTTCAGACTCATTAAACAGCCGTAAGTGATTTAAATACAAATTAGAAAGCTGCACATCATGTTGCAGCCTACCCATGTAGGCTGATCTCATCAGAAACTCCTTTTATTCCTCCATTTCCTTCCATATTCATTTCCCTGCCAGTGCCAGCAGCACTGCTTTACCCTGTTTAGCAGAGCTCTGTCAGAGACACCACCTGTGTGAGGATCTCTGTTACTCATGGCTCCTCTCATATTGCTGATCCTGCTCCTTGCTTGTCTGCTTTTCAGACCTCCATATAATCCTGCTTTCCCTTGCATGTGCGGGGGACTGTGGTCTACCTTCTGATTTTCCTTTTTGTTTTCCTATGATTCATGTTTATCTTGGTTATCAACATATTAATGTCTTAAACAATTTTAATAGTATGGAAAACAAGGGGATTGTGGAATTGGGAGGGTTTATGCTGGAAACTGTTTTGCTCCTGTCAGCTAGTTTTTAATCTATAAATAATTTGCTGGTTGCATATCGCACTCTGCAGACTGCATGTCTCTTACATGCCTTTAACACATTCTAGTTTTCACCAACATTGACAAGGCTATTCTGATACACAGAACTTCCCCGTAAATTTCTGGAATTCATTGAGTGCATTTGTTATTAGGTAACAGATGGTGAATCGTTGTCACATTGAGAGTATAAATGCTTTCTGTGCATAGGCTGGTGGTATGTTTGGCTAGTTTGCAAGATATTCCACTGCAAATACTAGGGAATATAATGCATTTTATTTATCTCTTTTTAGGAGCAATGGATGAGCTTCATAGCCTGGACCCGAGAAGACAAGAATTGTTAGAGGCAAGATTTACAGGAGTAGTAAGTGGCAGCACTGGGAGTACTGGAAGTTGCAGTGTTGGAGCTAAAGTAAGTTCTAAGAGAAGCCTTCCAGATCTATCTTTGACATACAAATTTATCTCACACTGTCTCAGTTGCATATTGCACATGTGATTTACTTGCAAAAGTATTGGGTTGGAAAGGAGTCTCAGGAAAATCCTTGTTAGTCTGTTATGTTATTTTGATTGTTTATCCTGAGCCTGTCTGTGTCATGGAGAGTGAATTGTTCTGAAAACCACCGAAGAATAGGCTTATGCAGGCTCTTTTGTGGTTTTACTGTAATGTACATATGATCAGATATGGAAGTTTTTTGGTACTTAAGTGGAGTTGTTCCTTCTGCAGATGGCCAGCTGTTTACAATTGAGCTTGATATAGACACAGGGAGTGTGACCTGACCTATTTTTTAAGGTTGAACTTGTTTGAAGACTAATATATGTAGATTAACAAAGGGTTGGAACTAGATGATCTTTAGGTCCTTTCTAACCCTAACTTTTCTATGATTCTATGAGCAAAGTACTTTTGAATTCCATTTCCAATGCGTTTACAGTGTCCTCATAAAAATTTTAGGTATTTTACTCAAACCAAACTTGGTTAGTATTTTTAAGTTCTTATTCCACATTTTAATTGGCAGTGTTGACCAGAGAACAAAATACTGCCTGATAGCAGAAGTTAAGGAAATTTCTGGAGATGTGTGATGTATTGATGACTACTAACAAACTATAAAGGGTTGAAATATTAATCTTGTATCTTATCTTCTTAATTTGTTATGGGGAGTGTCCTGGGTTCAACAAGTTAACAAGTTAACAGCAAGTTAACTGTCACAAAGCTGTAAAATGGGTGACAGATCACTTCTGTTACTACCATTTTAACCAAGAAATGACGGAATTGTTCGGGGGAAGGAATCAGGTTGGATTGTCACAATATAGTTGATGCACTGTTTTTTTCTTTTGTTAATTTTCTTCTAATTATGACTTCAAAGATGTATACTAGCCATATCTTGTGGTTAAAATCAGATATTGCAAATCTTGGATTCTCTAGTACTACTTACTTCCCTAATTTTTCAGCTTATTATAATTCAGGTAGCCACTTGTCCTTTTTCATTACTAGCTCTGTACCTTCTTCTAACTTCATTTAACTTCATTTAACCAGTGTATTTGTAGACACTTCCATTAGTTTTTGATGCACTTGTGTTGGTTCCTTACCTGATTGCCAGTGTTTCCTCCTCATAATCTGTCTACTGCTATGTGTGTAATACGCTTTCCCTACAAGTAATCATCAAGTTTTATCTCCTCTAAGTCGCTGCTTACTGTTTCCATAAATCTGTTCAAGTTTGGGGTATTTTTATGTTGTTGTTGTCGTTCAGCTGATTTCAGTTTCAGACAAGAGTACATTCCACTTTCAGGTTTTTGATTTGTTCATCCAAATTAACCATAAAAAAATTAAACCAACTGATTTCCCTTTTGACTCTACCCTGTAAAATAGGAATTTCTTGTCCCTGACATGTTCCAAGGTCTGTTTGAACAGGTAATTTTATCTCATCCAGTTGGTTTCCAAATGGATAGAAGGATAAAGTGTTTTTTTTTCCTTAATATTGCCAAAAGGTTTGGTAAGTGTTTCCAGAAGATACTACTACCACTGTCTTCTAGTTGATGCAGATACTTACCTAAGACATTGTTCTCACTTTTGGCCAGAAATATTCCACAAACGATCTTCTGTATATAATGCAATATCTCTTCTTTTTGCTGCTTGCTTTTTTTTGTTTGGTTGTTTTTTTGGTGGTGTGTTTTTTTTTGTTTGTTTGTTTGTTTTGTTTTGTTTTGGGAGGCAGGGGGCTACCAAAATCTACTCCTGTTGTTTATCCCACCATCAGTAAATTGGCAATATCAGATTTGTGTCTCATTTCTGCCCATTCAGGGTATCCCAGCAGATAATGTTAAGTGTAGTAGAAGGTCTGGATTGTGTTTGGAATGTGCCTTCCCTCCCTTTTTTTTTTTTTCTTCCTTAATGCAGTCTTTAGTCTTGGTGGGAACTGTTGATAGAGGCTTGTCTAATTTTTATTAAAAAAAAATGATAAAACCTGTTTGATCTGATGTACAAAGGTAATTGGGAAATATGATGTATAAATATGTTCCCCATTTGTCTGCTTTCACTTTGAAGGTAAAAATGAGAAAAAATCCTCCTCACATGTCTATCCAAATCCACACGTACCAAATTCCCATTTTCCTAGCACAGCAGCGCAATACAGAGATTGCAGCTGCACTTACTGATTCTTTTCTGAAACTTTATTGATCATTATTTTTTTGGTAATTAAATTGAGATGTATTTTTATTTATTTGGGCTTCTACATTCTATGATTCTATGATTTTGAAAGCCTGTCTGTATCTTCTGTTTTGCTGAAGAGTTCAAATTATTGAGGGGGAAAAAAGAGCATAATCTTCAAGCTTTTGTAGTAAGCAAGAGTGGAAATGGTTATATGGGTTACTGAGATTGTTTATCTGATTCAGATTACCAGATACTCAGATATTCCAAGGAAGAACTGCATATAGGCTTTTCTGTAATAGCAACTGCCTGTGGGGAAGAACACATGAGGAAATTTTGTGGGTTTAGTTAGCATTTCTCCAGAAATTTCAATTCAGAGATGATCTAGTTGTTCATAAGGTGTCACATATCAGTATTGTCTTGCAAACTGATGCAGAGTTAGAATATAATGCTTTGAAACAAGCTGAGTATTTGCCTTGGAAGTAGTTGTTTCACTTCAGAGTATTTGCTCTGCCTTCCTATATGGAGGAGAATAATCCAGTGACAGAAGATTTTTGGTTTTCTTTTAATAAAAAAGAAGCTTAACTGATGTTGGCATTTATGTTATATGAACGTGGAACAGACTCTTTCAGTAAAATGTCCTTGTTGCCATTCTGTGTTCAAAAGATCTCACCATTAGTAAATTTCTCATTTAGAAGTATTGTGACTTGAGACTATTTCACAGTTTCTTCTCCCCTTTCCTCCAGTCTAAATTTATTGCTTTAGGGGAAATTATTTGTTTAAAGAATGTGGAAGAATACTGTTGAAAGTTACTTTCTGTTATTGAATGGATTTAAAAGAAATTAAATCTTTGCAGCAGCCTACTGTCTGTCTTGGAGGAAATTAAACCCTCTTTTTCTTAGAAAAATGATGAAAAATGAATTTTTTTCATAGTCTCTAGCACCTTCAGCAGTATTGGCTTTTTAAGCTTGTTCTGTGGATTTGTTTGGTAGGATTTTTCATTGGATGTTTTGCTATTCCCAAATAAGACTGAAGTGGTTTTGACTGTTCCTGGGGTTTTGCTTGGCTTAAAAGCAATTGAAATACAGAATTTGCTGTGCTCTGTCAAAATATCCACCTGTCAAACTCTTCATCCTCCTTGCAATTCACAGATGCTCTATAGTTAATAGATTTTTTTTTTCCCTTGCAAGCGTGACATTTTATTACTGTTACTTGTTATAACTGTGAATAATAATAGTGGATTAGCTGCTCTATAAATCTGGATATTTAATATTTTATTTGTCTTGGTAGGCTTCAACAAATAACGAAAGTTCAAACCACAGTTTTGGAAGCTTGGGATCTTTAAGCGATAAAGAATCAGAGGTAAGTATATGGGGGACATTTTTTGTTTCTTAAGAATTTTAGTGCTGCATGTAATAATTTTATATTCCACTTTACCTTATTTTATATAGAAGCTTTTAAAGTAAAATACAAAATACACAGCTAGATAAGAAAAAGCATACGTTACTAAAAGATGCCATCTCTGGGAGGAGGAAAAATTACTTCATAAAAGCTTGTTTTGATTTTTGGTCATGAAACTAGGTGCTTTTGTTTCTTTATTGTCTATGTAGTCATGTTGTGATGATACATACAAGTTTTGGAGCTGAAAATACTTAAAACTGTTGTCTTTTGTTTAATAAGTAACAAGATTTTTGTCAGCACTGATAAACTTCACCTAGTCATTTGCTTCATCTTTAAAATACTCTAGAAACTAGTTTGCTATGTTTTCTTCAAAAATATGGATTTACTGTAAGTACAGCCAGTAGCTATCATCTGCGTTTGTAAAAGCTGCAGTTGTCACTGTGTGTTTGTTCTCTTACCTAGTACCACTTCAGAATCCAAAAAAGGATTCATACTTTTATTAGGCTTTAATGTGCAGAGTGCAGGTTTCGCTGGAGCAGAAGATTTGCCTCTTAGTGACCAGCATTAATATAGGTACTCTAATGGCAGCTCTTAAAATTCACCTGGTTTTGAGTCAGCGAGTCCTTGATAATTTTGCCTGTGCACGTCACAAATTGCATCAATAAGATTATACCCATTGTAAGCAGAAGCGTATTTCTAGCCAAGGCTAGACCTGTGTTAGAGCATGTGTCATGCCAGATGGAATGTTGTTCGAAATGTACTTTCAACATTATTTTCACATGTTAAACCTTTATTTGGGGGCCTAATTATTCATTCACTTAGTCATTATGAGATACTGTCTGATACTTGCTTTTACACTGGACTAACTAGCAAGTGAATTTAGTTTATTCCTAATACCGGTATCTTATACAGAATTGTGTGATTTCATGTTTTTCTCTTTGAAAAAGGCTCTACTGTGTTTTTCTTCCCTGTCTTTCTCAGCTGGATTTTCCTTACAATTGTATATAGACTATTTTCTTAACCAAAAGAGTCTGCCTGTTGCTTTTCTTTGTGGCTTTTCCTAGAAATACTTCCCCTAGTGTTGCAGTGAAGCAGTTCTGGCATAGGGTGGTAATGGAAATGTGCTGCAGTAGCCTGAAGGTTGCAGTGCATTATTGCAATTACTTGACAGAATAACGTGTCTCTGAGTAGTCAAGTGATCTGAGAACACTCACTTGATGTGTAAGAACTTTCTGGTGTAGAAAAATATTATTTTACAGCTGTATAAATGAGATACAGAGGCAAGGTTTTTCCAAGGCATGTAAGTTTGACAGTTTGATGCCTATTATTGGTGTTTTAACCTCAAGCAGTGCTTCTGAGTAGGGATAGTTGGGTTTATTTTCTTTTTAAATGTTCTAAAATTTGGATTCTAAAATAGAAGTAGACTTTTTCTTAGAAAAGTCCCTGCACACGTAGATCTCCAGTGCTCCATTGCTCTGTGCTTCATGTGTCTTCTGTTTTCTGACAGGTTTTTTTTTTTTTTTCATTTTCCATTAATGACATTGAACAATGAAATATGAGTTCTTCACCCATTTTCAGAAGTTGTCATTTGTAGTCACTTAAATTGCAGTTGTAAAGTTGTAATACCAAACGTTAATAAGTTTTTACAGTTTTGTTCTTGAAATAGTATCTGGTTACTTACATACTTATATAGTGTAATCCCATAAAAGCACACTTCAGTTCTCAATATTGCAAACTAGTTGTAGGATTTTTTTTTTTTTTTGGTGGGGGTGGTCAAGGTGTTTTGTTTTTTTTGCTGTTAGTTGGGTTTCTTCATGGTGTGGCAATGAAGGTTTCATCATAATAGGGAATTCCTCTTGTGGATGGTAGCGTAGAAATACAAAGACTTACTCATATGTGAAGCAGAGAACTATTTTATCACAATAGATTTTGGGAGGAAAAAAAGTAGAAATGCACATCTCAGAATAATTGAAATTAAGTTTAGCAAGAACGTCAGGTTTTGATCAAATTGTAATGGTACATCCATGTCACCATTCTGTGCTTTCATCACTAAGCAACACATTAATGGAAAAAGTCTTTCACAGTTTTCAAAACAAGGCAGGCTTCACACACACAACATACGCACCCTTTTTGTTCCTGGTGTGAATTTTTTCTTTTTTTACTTTCTGCGCATGGGATTGCAGAAAATACATCTCTCTTGTTCTGTCTGATGGATATATGAAGAGGGGCAACTTATCTCGGTAATAGTTTTAGTTGAGCTACTTCACAGAGGTAAACTTTGGTCTACAAGATAATCTTGAATCAGGTTTTATTCTGAATTCAGTTCAGCATTGTGAGCAATAAACATTAGCTGGATGTTTGATATTAATATCCAGACCTGTATTTCAGTTTCTTTTAAAATTTATACATTACTTTTACTTTATTAAATGGTTTATTGCTGTGGTACATAGGTCTTAATTTGAGTGTATATTAGGTATCTGTAGTTAAGATAAATCCCAAATTGGCTTCCTTGGGTTGTAAACAAGTATTTCTAGTAGTCATCTGATATTTTGCTCCCCCCCATCCCTCATTAAGTAGATTACTCTTCCCTGCTTTGATTATAAATACATTATTTTATTTATAACTAGTGTTTTCTTTTCTCCATAGGTAATGAATTATGTAAAGGAGGACAGCTTTGTCTGTGGCTTGGCTTGTCCAGTCTGATTAGTTGTATAAATGTTTCACTCTGCTCTCTAGTAGTTGCTGTTTAGTTGCTGTGGTTCCAATAATACAGAACCCTCATAAATGTAATTTCAGAAGTAGCTAAAGGTTTGGTCTAATTGGAATTTATAATGCATTGCAGAGGGAAGCAGTGCTGCTGTATTTATTTGCTGTAGTTTTGAAGATGGGGGGGTAGAATTTATGAGAAAATAATTGTGGAAAACTATCAACTCATTCATTATGCAGTGAAAAATACTAGCAACAAAATAATAACAATAACAACTGGAGAATTAAGTTTTAAGAGGAAAAAAATAATGTATTTTATTACACATTAATTTTTTTCATTTACAAAATTAAGTTCCTGGATTATGTTATCAGTTCTACCGTAATGGTGTAAAATACGTAACTATACATAAAGTACATAAAAATATTTATCTGAGGTGTTTGTGTTTTTTTAAGAGGATTAACTATTTGAGAATTGGCTCTTAGAAATGTTTATTTTATAAAAGAGAATGTGGAAAGCCAGGATTTAGAACTGTAAATGTGAAGTTTACATCAGGAGAACTCAGGGGAAGTTTACATCAGGGACTCGGGGGAAGCACATTAAAATTGAAAGGTAAACTAGGATCAGGACCATGATCTATGAGGCTGTGATAGTGGGCCAAGGTGTGGGTAACTAATGTAGCTTCGCAATCTAATTTTGGATAACTTCAAAACTAGTTGTCTTGCTTGGGAAGTAGTGCTATTTAAATCTTGGCTGTATGTAAAACCTTCTGAAGTAACTGAAAGCAGCTTCAGTGTTCATTTTTCAGAATACTCTTCAGCCCCATTAGTATTCAATTTTTTGTAATTCATATGATTTCATTCATTAGAAGAGATTTTGGAGAAAGTATTCTAGTGATGTAAGCTGTACATTACCGTGTGAATTTTGTAACTGGAAAAGGTGAACGTGACCTTGTTGGATAACCTCATTACTAACCTGATTAGCGTGCTAATACTTTTTGGTCTGGAAGGTTAAATTAAACACTGAAAGAAATCAGAAGAGCTTAAGGAAATAGACATTCATGAGTTACTTGAGCTTCAGTGTTAGACCTATAAACCTTTTTAAATATCTTTTTTTAAATATAAGACATCAGTCACTGCAGTTCAAAACTACTTTTGGTGAGCAAAATGTTTTATGTTTAGTCAGTAATTGGCTTTTAAACAGTTTTTTTGCTTGGTATAGTAGGCAAAACTGACTACGTTAGAATGATAACTGCAGAATCAAAAGCTGGAAAACAAAATAACTTGAAAATGTTAGATTAAATAGTTTCAATTTATTTTTGTGGAAAGATAGCTTAATGTCACCTATTTACCTGGCAGTAATTGCAAGTAATTAAAGTAGTATTTCTAAGCTACGCTTTCTGCTTTTAGAATTATGCAGTCTGAGGATGAGGTCATTTCCAGAAGTCTGTGTTGTACAGTTTGCTGAGGTAAAAAGCTAACTGTGAAAGCTGAGATTTTGGTTGAAAGAGTTTATTTGAGATAAAATGTACTTAATTTGAATATCAGTTGTAGCCTGAAATGCAACAGCTACAATTGTGAAACTTCCAAAGGTATTTTTATGAAGCTATCCACGCAGCTAAAACTTCTGAAAAAATACATGGTATAAATAGGAAAGACCTTTTTTCCTGACTGTTCTTTCATAGACTGATAATTTTCTATGGATCACTGGTAACTTAAAGTAGTTCTTTGCCAAAATAAATATTTTAGGGTATTAGTAGTTAAATTATATTTGAAAGTATCCACATGAAGATTTGGAAACTGAAGTATAACTTGAAATGCTTTTAGGGATGGGTTGAAATTTGAATTTTGATATCATTTGCTGTGTTGAGAAAGGGTATTTGGAGTACAATGTGACAGATACAGTGAAATAATGAAATTATATCTTAAAAGAAGTTAAGCATCTTATCACTGATTTCCCATTTAGTCAAAAACGTTAGGGATCATTGATTTCTTGATTGTAGAACAGAGTACATGTAATAGCTTCTGTGCTTTCTCCAGTTTCTGTTGTGAGGCTGTTTAGAGGCTGAATATGCACACAGCTGCAGTATCTTTTCCTTGAACCAAAGCTGCTTGTACAATTTAACTTACACCAGGGAGACTAAGTGGTTTGAATCCTCAGATCAAGAGAGAGCAAATATAATTTAGAGATGGGTTGGACAGAGCCTTGGGTAGCATGGTTTAGAGGGAGGTGTCCCTGCCCATAGCAGGGGGGTTGGAACTAGAGGATCTTAAGGTCCTTTCCAGCCCTAACTATTCTATGATTCCGTGATTCTGTCATTCTGATCACAGCCGTTTCTTGTTGTCTGTGTTGTACATGCTGACTATAGTTTCTAGGCAATTATATGTAGTATTTCTGGATTAAAAATTTAGCAGTTCTGGGTTTTTTCACTTATCACTGATGGGGTTTTTTGACCTTGAGATGCAAATATAAAAGGGTGGGGATGGTGATACTTTCCAAGTGGATACTCAAATTTTGAGTAATCTGCAGTTCATTTTAGTTTGGACATGACTCCTGCACTTCTGAAAATGCATAACATTTTTGGCTTCCTATCTAAGCACTAGAACTTTGTTTTTACAACATGACAAAGTGTAGAAAACACCACTGTCATGAATTAGCTTATATCCGTAACTATTGAGCTTTAAAATACCCAGAAACAAAGATACGAAAATACTGGTAAAATGTAGCCATGGTGAAACCAAATCGGGTATTCATAAATCCCAGAATGGATGAAAAGTTATATTATTACTTAACAATTAATATGTAGAATTGCCTCTGGGAAATCATTTAAGAATTGTTTCTCACTTTCTTAAATATCTTTTCTAGCCTGTATTTATCTGATTGACCAAGGATCATATTATCTGCTTCAGCTATGATCTGAAATTACATCATTGCTGAATTGTGAAATCATGTTTTATGAATGATTTACATTTATGTCACAATAATATACCAGTAAAATAAATAAATAGAACTGCTATTGGAGAATGTTCTTTTCGTTGCTTGTAGACTCCAGAGAAGAAACAGTCTGAACCTTCCAGAGGAAGAAAAAGAAAAGCAGACACTCAGAGTGAAAGCAGCCAAGGTAAACGAAGATGTAAATTAATTAAATAGTTACTACATGTATTTAGTCAAATTATAATGCACAAAGTTTTCACTGTTAGCCTCAAAAGGTCTGTATTTTTGCTTGCATAACACAGGTCTTGGGTTTTGGAAATTAAATTAACATGTCCTCTCCCTCCTGCCCTCATTTGGGGCAGGAAGGCATGGGCAAGTAAAACCTGAACTGGGCTGATGATTACCTCTAAGAATTGTGCACTAATACATGTGCAACTTGCAGCTACAATACAACTCAGTATATCTTTTAAGAACAGTAACAGTTCTTCTCATCCAAAATACCTTTGCAGTTTGTATTTCTTTTCAGTAGGTGAGGTAAGGGGGAAAGGGAATTGTGGATTATAATAACTGATTGCTTGTTTTTCAGGAATATTTAAAACTCTAATCTTATTCTTTATTTTCTATGGATTATTGTATAGGGTAGTTGTCTAAAGGGTTGGGGAAATCAGGATGAGATTGATTTCTGATTTCATATTTACAAGGCATAGTTTTTGTCAGTGCTGTCTTTAATATGACTTTCGGGTAAGGAATGGGGTAAATTTAACCACAAAAGAAAAAAAAAAATCAAAAGAGGAGAGGAAATAGTTTTGATAACATCCATATTAGCTTTTTTTGGTTTCTAACCGAGCTAGGAAATTTCACTTAAGATATGTATCAATGGGCTCCATATCTGGAAGTCTTCATCATGCAACATGCTATTAGTAGAAGAATTATGTACTTTGACTAAAATTAATTTCTTTGTAAGTGTTGCTTCAGCAACCTTCTTTGTTTGAAGAACTTGAATGAAATTTCCTATTTCCATTGTTCTAGAAGCTTATCCTTCCTGCTACCAATGAGAATTGAAATTAGAGATGATAGAAATTTTAGGAACTTTTTGTCATAGACAACATTATAATGTTTTATAATTTCTATTTTACTGTCAGCTGCAGTGAAACTGAATAATCTGCATAGCAGTGTTCTTAAGGAGCTAGCCTAGGAAACTGCAGCATATTGCACTGGTACATACAGTACAGTGGAAGCACAGCAAATACCACTGTTCTTTTTTTCAAGAGATCTCTCTCTTTTATATTGCATACCTAGGATTTTGACTTTGTGATATGCAAAATAAGCCATAAATGTTGAAGAAAAGTATCATTTACAACACAGAGGTAATTGGGAAGTGGGATAAAATCAGTGTAAATCTATTAGTAATTGGCTATGCCAAAATAATTTGATATATTTCTTCAGTGTGGAGTTCTGTAACATGATGTAGAGTAGATTTTTCTATACTTCAAGGGAATGCAGTCTTGTCTTTACTTGTCTGGGTGAAAGCGAATTTTAATTTGATAAAGTGATATACGAGAATTAAGCGAGAAGACAAAAATGCAGAATTATGGGGTAGGTAAAGAACTGGCTAAAGGGTGGTAGCAGCAATATGAACACTAACTGGGCAACTACTGGAGGAGTTAGGTGTGTGCTGTTCTAGGATTTCTGTTAAAAGTCTTGACACAAAATGAGCTGCCAAATATTTCTGTTTCTTCATGATATTTCTTAGTGATACAAAGTTAGCAGCAATAACAGCATACTGGACTAGAAAGAATTCTTTTGAGCTGAAGCAACAGAAAAGTTTTGAAATCTTTACTAAATAGTCCAAAATTACTTTTTTGGACCTATGTGTAATGATTTAAATCCTCAAAACAATTTTTTTCTATAAAGAAAAAACTTTGAACAATAGTCCGTATCTTCTAACAAGTAATCTGACCTATACAAGAGACAAATACAGCCTTAAAATTTATCAGTCATCTTAAGGCCAAATAGATGAAAGCATTTATGCCACCGGGTAAAAGCATTGGTACAATCTCTGGAATGTCACATAGAGGTCAGGTCCTCACATTAAAAAAAGATTCATTCACATTGATGCTCCTCAAGTCTCAGTAGTGATAAAGATAAAAGAAATTTTACTTTCTAATTCTGCTCTATTTATCCCCTGAGTTAACCGTGTGAGTTAATCGATTCATGATCAGCTTGGGGGGAATGTCAGTACTTGTCATCCTCCATGCCCTCACTGTTACAGGCACTTGGGCTGGGCATTTGGGCACAGTGACTCACCTGGATCATATAATGTTAGTAAACTTGGATAAGTTGGTATTTTGGAAGTTAATGAACTTTGAGATAATGCTTAAAAAGGGGAAGGACTTGAAGCTAAAGGTTTGATCTGTAGGATGAGAGGTAAGTTTCCTGTTATCGAGAAGGGGTCTAAGCTTACTGCTAAGTCTGCGCTAATCTGGTTTAGGAATTGAAGTGTGACTTAATTTCAGATTTCTCACTGAATAGAATATGCAAATATCTTTGTTGTGGCAAATCCCTTAATTATCTACATAAAGAGATCAAGTAGTAGCACATCAAAGAAAAACAATTACATGAGCCAGCAGTGTGCTCTTGCAGCCCAGAAAGCCAAACCATATCCTGGGCTCCATCAAAAGGAGATCAGCAGGTCGAGGGAGGTGATCCTGCTCCTCTACTCTACTCTCATGAGACCTCACTTGGAGTATTGTGTGCAGTTCTGGTGTCCTC
>JASSUY010012521.1:0-12302 GCA_032466535.1 Forpus xanthops | reverse complement strand
CTTCCCATTTCCCCGGGACTGGGGAAGAAAGAGAGGGGAGTGAGCAGAACTGTTTGAGGGGCCTCAAACCACGACAACCTGTTACTATAAGAGGACAAATAAAGTAGTTGAAGAGGTGTTGGAGTTATACTTTTTCTGTATATCTAAATAGATCAAGAATATACCAGAGGAAAAATGCTTTACCCGTCTAATTGGCTGGAAAGAGCTGCTCCCCAACTAAAGGTTTTAACATACATCTTTTTAGCACCCTTTTTCTATTGGAGGAAGAGGTGTGGAAGTGGTTTAGAGTCTCTTGACATAATTTATTGTAGAAGCTCTTTTTTTTCTTCCAAGCTGGGCAGGTGCAATGCTGTTAATCCTTAGTTAGATTATGATTTGCACTGTAGCAAACTGTTTCATATTCCAAATACCAAACAAACCGCATTGTAAAGTACCAAGAAACATTTAATCTTATGGCAGTTAGGTTATTGTGTGAATTACAAGCAGTTTTTGTACTAGTAACTCTAAAAAAGTAATTTCAGAATAACTGTGTTTAAAAGTATTCAGAATTTATTCAGTATCACAGTAAATTAATCAGGAAAGTTTGTAGGGGATAAGTGATGCTGAGCATACTCATTTAGAAACATGAGTTAAACGTCTGCCCTGTTTTCCGTGATAGAAGTAGAAAAGAAAGAATCAGAATATTTTTCCTTGCACAGAAGAGCAGTTTTCTTCCAACATAGTATTTCAACCGTGGGTAGTAGCATGTTCTTAAACACTTGAGTATCTCTATGTACTTTGTGGACCAAGTATTCACAGTTTCTCCTGCTTTCTCAGTCTTCAGTTTAAATAATGTTTTTGTTGACGTTTTTATTCAGTCTTCTTAATGAACTCTTAGAACTATTAAGCAAAAGGGAGTGGTAAATACGTGCAGTGCAACAGCACATTTGAGAATGTATTTAATTTATACGAAGAATACTTATTTCAATGAAATAACTGTGATTTCTTAAAGGAAAACTTCTAACAGTGACCATCTAAATTATCTTTGGTGGATCTGGTTTAAAGGTCACATCTGAAAAACTGCAGGACATGGAAAAGTAGAATAAATTTTCTGATTTCCTTTTGTCTTCTTTTTGTGTATTGATGCCATCATTTATCCATGCTTTTCACTAATCTTTTTAGAAATTGTTTCCTTGGTAACAGTTTTTTATGTATGCGGCTGCTTAAACTTTACATAAGGATGGGCATACTGGAAAAAAGTCTAAAGATCATCATACTTCAAACTAGGATTATGAAGTATAAAATAGCTCTACCTCCAACACTCTACATATACTATGTCTTTTTATGGAAAGGATAGAATTTTGCTTAAGACTTTTTTATGAAAGATTTTGGCTATATTTACCTTCTTAAATATTAGTAAAAATAATATTCTTTTGTTCATTAGAAGAATTTAATTGCTTTTATGCTTTAATATAACAGCACTCTAAGGAAAGTGGAATTTGAAACCAGAGAGAGTGAAAATTACTGGTGGTAGGGAAAGAAATCTAGGGTTTTTTTGTGAATATATGGCAAACCTTTAATTCTACCTGTGTGCAGAGACAACTAGGTAACTGTCATTTCTGAAAATGCAGTGTTAGGACTTGAGATTTTCCCTTCCTTTGCCTTCCCTGAGAAAAAAGTACTCTTTTGATGCAAGACTTTTCATCTCTGATTCTTTTAAAGTTCTCTTTCTTTGTCAATGAGAACAAATTTTCAGTAAACCCTGGAGCAGGAAATCTATTTCCAGTTCTACTGAGCTTTGTAGTGAAGGTGAAGTACAGACTAGATCTCCTTAAGCAGTCTGAGGATTAGTGTCGTGTGGGGGGAAGAAAGAATTCTCACAAGTGTGTCTTTAATGAAAACACTGGCCAGAGAGTCAGGGTCCCCACTAAACCCAGCTGTGGGAAGGAGAGTTATGAATTCTCTCATGAAGGGAAGCACTTGTATGTGGAATCCTTGATAATACTTATCCTATGAGACTTCTGCCATGGACTTTGATCAAAAAACGTACTGTGATGTTTTTTAAGGTGAGTCTGACTTAAGGATGTAGGGAAATAATTTTTGCCATGAATATGTTAGTTTTCTTGTCTACTTCAAAGGTTTCAAACTGTCTAGGAAGTGTGTAAAGAAAATAGATGCCTAACAGAGAGCTCTGGGCTTTCTGGGGAAAAAGGAGTTCACAGATAGTTAAGGCACTCTTAGAAATCACAAGCTGCCAAGAGTGGACTGTGGTTAAATAGAAGTCCTATTAATTTATCAGTTTGACTATCTTGATTTCAGTTACTCAGGAGAGATGTATGTTGTCTTGATTGCTAAACACGCTGTACGAGGTGCATTTTGGTCTTACAAATACCAAGAAACATTAAAAATTATAAGATCAAAAGTAAGTTGTTCTTGAAGGCAAATTACTGCAGTGCAAACAGAGATCTGAGTGAATTAACATACCCAGTTCATTTAATACAGACTTCTCAAAGTTACAAGGGTGAACTAATGTATTGGGTGTTAAAAAAGCTAAGAACATTTTAAAATTTCTGTACTCCCATACTTAAATATACAAGCCTAATAATTGAAAGACTTAGTAGTCACTTATTTTCTAACTACTTTTGCATGAAGATACATTTTCTAATAAAAATAAAAATCAAATATTTATAATGAACTGAAAAAAAGATTATAATAAACATTTCTGAATTAATGTCGGTAGCTGCTAATTTGAAACTATTCCAACAGTACTAATAAGAAAACCTATAAAGGTGCAGAAAAGATTGAAAAATATATGCATAATATAATCTGCAGTTTCCCAACTATAAATAATATTGTAATCATGTCTCTTTTAAAAAAATTATATTTATTTTTAACTAGCTAACTTTACTAAAATATTTACTGATCTAGAGTTGGAGGTAAATGGTACACGTTTGCACAATTGTGGCTTTCGTTTAATAGATGATTAAACATTTCTCTTAAGGTACAAGTATAGAAATCAGGACTTATTTGAATTGATGTGATCATTTACAACATACTTTTAAACTTGTGTCATGATTTAAGCTCAGTCAGCCACACAACCTCTCTCTCTCCTACTCTTTCCTCCCCTTCCCCTCCCCCCCCAAGTCCAAGGGGGATGGAGAGAAGAATCAAAAGAATGTAACTCCCAAAGGCTGAGATAGGAACAGTCCAGTAACTAAGGTGTAACACAAACCACTGCTGCTACCACCAATAATAATAATGATAAGGAAAACAACAAGGGAAGACATTATAACCACTCACCACCCCAGTGACTGTTACCCAGCTTGACCCAAGCAGTGATCTAACCCTTCTGGGTAACTGCCCCCAGTTTATATAGTGGGCATGATGTTCTGTGGTATGGAATACCTCTTTGGTCAGTTTGGATCAGGTGTCCTGTCTCTGCTTCCTCCCAGCTTCCCCTTCTCTCTGGCAGAGCATGAGACTAAGTCCTTGTTCAGAGGACTCATTACTTAGCAGCAACTAAAAACATTGGTGTTATCAGTGTTGTTCCCAGGCTGAAAGGCAAAAACACAGCGCTGCACCAGCTACTAAGAAGGAGAAAAACGACTGCTACTGTTGAACCCAGGACAACTTGCCAGTTGCCATCTGGTAAAGAAATAATATTGAGAGAGTGAGTTTTCTTTCCTGGTAATCTTTCTTCTAGTAAGCATAAAAATGTTATTGAGTTTTATTTTTAGGTCTCTTGTTTTTTTTTTTTTGAAGCCTGTTTGCTCTGGACCATATCCATGACACCAGATATAAACAGTGATCTTATAGTGCTGAGAAGAGATATGATTTCCAGCTCATTAGTAGAACTTTCATCTGAAAAGAAATGGGTCTCTTGCATTCCTTAATGTTAGAAGATTGATTAAAACTATATATACTTATATACATATATATATACAAACACATGTGTTTTATATATCTGTGCATTTCATAGGAAAGCAAAATTTCCATATAATCTTAAAAGCAATTGCTAATGCATGTAATGTTCCCTGTCATGAAATTGATTTTACTGTGATATGAGTTGCAAATTCTACTCCACAGCAAGCTGTGTGTTTTATTATACCAATTTTAAAGACTTTGTGGGCTCTATGAGTTTATCTGCTTAAAATGTAGGGCTCTTGTTATGTGTATCATGTGTGTTTCAGTCTCATATATGTACTTTTTTATCAAGAGCTTAGAGTGTGTAACTGAAAAATTTTACCAAAAGTTTTTGGTGGTTTTTTTTTGTTTGTTTGTTTGTTTTTGTTGTTTTTGTTTGTTTTTGTTTTTGTTTTTGTTTTTTTTTTAATTAGAGAAAAACAAAACAAAACCAAACCAAACCAACAACCCCTCCTCTCAACCCCTCCCTCCCCAAAATAACTGCTACAGGTGAAGCTTCAATGGTATGTAGTTAGATTAAGATATTTTCCGTGAGTTTTAATGAATCACCTTTTCTACAATTTAAAATAATTGCTATATTATTGCTATAGTAACTGCTGAATGTATCATGCCCTGTTTGCAGGGTAAGCAAGTGTATGTCATACAAATGATACAGATGTTCTTGAGCTTAATTTGAAAAAGCTATTAAAACACCTGTCTCACTGAGCTTCAGCATTTTAAATTATTTTTCTATGTATTGTTGACCTATTAAAGCTTAATCCACTACATTTGTGATGGATGGCTAATCATTGCTCTTTACTAATTTCAGATGAAAACAGTTCAATACCAACACTTACAGTAAAATAACTTAGTAATATTAATAAAGCATTAACATAATGAGACTGTGAAGCAGGCACTCATAATCAAGAGAATTGTTATAAAATCTCTACTTTATTTCCAAATCTTTGTTTTTATATAATGCCCTACTTTAAGAATGGCTTCAGTTTTTTAGCAGTACAGGCTGCTGCCATAAACAGCTTTCATTTACTAAACACTGATAATACCTTTATTAAGCAAGCTTGACACAGACTTGATTAGCTTATTCCTGGTAACCATTTCATTCAGATACATTAAAAAAAAAAGTAAGAGTGGCAAGAAAAGCAATAACAGTTCTTCAAGTACTGAAGTAATTGCCTAATGAATACTGTAATTTCTTGAAATGTAATTTGCTGGGCGTAATACAGCACTGGCCTATAAGATGTAAGCAAATGGCTTATACAGGTATGTTGCATCCATGGAAGTGAAGCAAACAAATAACTCATCCTTCTAAGCAGTGGGAGGTAATTTTGTTTATTTTGTAGCTCAACATACTTTTCTTTCCCAAGAGGTGACTGTAAATGAGGTGAAATGAACTTTCGTAATTAAAAGTCCCACCAGGCTCAAGGGAACAAAAAAATCAGCAATTCAAGGAAAAAATATTCTAATGCACCCTACTACTGTTCAGTTCTTCATTCTTTTACATTCAAATGTACAATTGTATAGTTCAAGGTTAAAAGTAAATAAAATAATTAAATAATTAACTGAACTTTGAAATAATATTTTCCATTTAGGCAAATTATGAACTTTACAATCATTGTAGCACAACTGCTTTGCAAATGCTGGTTTTAAGTTCATATTTTTTCCCTATATTACTCTTCTGCTCTGATTGTAAAGACATTATTCTCTGCAAATATAACAGGGGGCAGGCTCCATACAGCTCTGCTCCTCAACACAGTCAGTGCATGGGTACAGCCATTCCCACTGTGTTAGTTTTGGAGTAAAGCCTTTAAAGGGCATTGAAAATCGCAGATTGTTAAACAATTCATAAGAAGTCAAATATTTCTTCCTCCTTCAGACCCTGCTCAGAATTTCCTAGCCTGAAATTAAAATTTTGAAGTTGGATGAGGAAAAATCAAGGAGTTTTACTGAGTCACTTTTCAGAGTAAACTGACTGACTGGAGTGGAGATTTTCCTGTCCCTTTTGCTTTCTGTTTCTTGATTTTTTTTGTGAAAGTAACTTAACTGACTTTAGGTTGGCAGGTAAAGCACACATCTAAATTTCAAAATAAAACAAAAGGTAAAAAAACCAAGAAATAAGATTAATATCAGTACCACTGTATCTTTCTGAGGAAGGGCATGAAGGACATTCTCTCAATGTATGAAACAGAAGGAGAAGAGACATTGCCACTGGAAATGTGATTATATACTGAATATGAAGCTGAATTATAAAAATAGGTTACATAGCCCAAATATATATAACCCAAATATAACTAATTCTGAACTGATTTCTCCTTAAGTTTATTAAAGGAAGAATATCCTGATGAGAAGTATTGGTAACCTTTATGTCCATAGTCAAAATACCATCCCTCACTGCTGAATTTCTTTCTCTTACTTCATGTTCTAATTTTACAGAAAAAAAACAAACAGTAGCAGTGTATAGATTGTCTTAATTGCTGAAGCCCCTGGTAATGACCTAGGTACAAATGCATGTTTTAAAATGCTGTCTTAGAAATGTATTAGAAAGTTCCATTTAATAAAAGACAAGGACTCTTGCCTTAGTTCCTGTATTTTTAGTGAATTCAAAAATGTTTGGAAATGAGAGTGTACAATATCTAACTTGGAAAGCGCAAAGCTACCTAAAGCTTCTGCAAAACTAGTACTAGTTCCTTAAAACATAAAGCTATAACCAGGATATCTTTCTGTTTTGTATACATTCAGTTTTCTAATATAGAGAAAGAAATACATTTTAAGAAACTGTAAGCATAAAGTATATTTATTGACTATTCTAAGCAAGGCCGTTAAATATGAAATTAAAATGTAACACATATACACCTTCCAAGTATTTGCAGAGCAAAGGAGTGAATGACAGACTGCTTTTTACTGCCAAGATCAGTAACTTATTTGTCGTGTTGCATCCAACTTTCTTCTTCATGTGATCAAAGCTTCTAAATTAGCTAAAGTCTGCCCTATGTTTATTGTATTGATTTAATTTCCTGTCATGTTATATTTAGCAGATATCAAGTATCACACACTGTAGAGATATAAATTTGCACCTAAAAGGAATACAAGCATTTAGCATTTCCTATTCAGTACAACATGATGAAACCTACCAGGAAAGGAAGGAGAATAGAACCTAATAATCAGCATCTCACTTGGCCCTTTTTTTTAACTCATTCATTTGCATTTAAAATATGTTGATAATTTATGGAGGCTGCCCTGGAGGAAGAGGTGGAAACCAGTAGTCTGTCCTTCTGTCTGCTCTAATAGCAGGACTAGAAAGTTGGGTGCTTTCCCCTCTAAACATTTAGTACTCTTTTCTGCAAATCTGAAGTAGCAATGATAGAAATTGTATATTATGGCAGAGTACTTAGAGTCTGCAAAAAGCACCATAGGAAACTGGCATTGCTAGGTATTGTTCAATGAGAATTAAAGATGATAAATTCCGAAACTCTGGCAGGCTAAACATAAAAACGTAAGAACGGTCAAAAAGACTGTGAAGAACAACTAGCAAAATGTGTCAATCTAATGACATGTTTTTTCTTCTGTATTTCAAGGGCAGGATGTCAGTGAGCAAGTCTATAAAGCTGATGGATAAAAGTGAAAAAAGAGTAGTGGAGCAGCCAGGGCCATTAGAGAAAAACTGAAATCAGCCCTTATATCTTTATGCTCTTTGTCTTCACTTACAAGAAACCGAGGAATCATTTAGGCTGAATCCCTTGTTTGAGTGTGAGTCTTCAAAAGACCCCTTTGGAAAAGAAACTGCACCAATCATAGCTGAATAAATTGAGAAAATGGACATTAGAAATTTCCTGTCTTCAATGCCAAGTCAGTTTTAAAGCAATGGCAGACAAGGTTTTAGGAAAGCTCTAGGAAACTACCAGCCATAAGACTTATGTCATGCTGCATCAGGTAATGTTATAGAAGCAACATTTAAGGACAAAATTGGTGCATACCCAGGTAAATATGACCTAGTTAAGAACACTCAACATGTTTATATTTGTTTTAAAGAGAAATTGTACCCTAAAACCTATTGAAAGGCTTGGAAGAGTTAGCTGTCGTGTGTGAGGGACTGGTGAAAGTATTCTAAATTTTCAAAAGGCTGCTGTTGAGTCTCATGAAACAGATTTTTGAGGAAAATGAGAAGCTAAAGGGTAGGAAACAGTAAACCAGTAAATGTTTATTGCAGCTGGAGAGCAGAAGTGAAATTCTACAACCTGGTAAGCTCTTTAATGTCCTGAAAATGAAATAATGATTGCAGTGATAAACAGTTTACTGAAGCAAACAAGTTAGTTGAAGAACAGAAGAAAGAGCCTTATGACACTGTGGGACTGCATTATGAAATGGCATAATTAAATTTGGCGTATGTCTGAACTGGTGAACAGGCATAGAAGGAAGATGAGAAAACCCTGGCTCAGTTTACAGTGACAGACTAAGGAGCAGCATTTATGGTTCACAGCTAATATTTTAATGGAAGTGTCAGTTCAGTGCTAAGTAATTACAAAAATCACAAATAAAGTATTAGGAATTTTTAAGAAAATAAATGGGGTATTCTATAGCATCAAAGATACAGCATAGATGTTCATATCTTGATTACCATCTGTAGTTTTGGTCTTCTCAACTCTTTTCAAAGAGATATAATAAAATTGGGAAAGATTAGAGAAGAATATTGAAGTTTTTAGTGTGAAAGCCATCAAAACTACATCTGAGCTGAAGAATAATATATTAGCAAAGACACTTGTACTTTTGATCTGTTCTTGCCTTTGTACAGTTATTCATTTTAAATACTTCTGGAGAATGGGGACTTATAAAATCAAACAATACAGCTATTGTCACATCTCCTATGACAAAATTTGAAGTTCCATCCTCATTTTTACAGAATTCTTTATTGGCTTTTATATAACAATTTTAAATTAAAAAAAAAAAAAAAAAAAAAGAAAAAAAACAGCAAACCAATTTTGGCTCATCTATCTTAGTGCAATTCAATAGATGACTGATTTTACCTTGAAATGCCAACATACGCTGATGCTTTTACAGTAACATTTTTTTTAGGTATATATATATAGTTTGAATTCTACTTTAAACACTTTCAAACTGTTAATCTTCATTTCTAACACTTATTCACTTCCTTTGAGATTGTCTCAACAATACTCTAAACAATTTGTTATACTATCTTTCTCCATCCCATTTTCTTGTGTAGTGCAAAGAAGCCATAGAATCTATTGAATTCTATTCCTAGGGAGAACTTCAGAAATGAGAATTTTCACAGGCAAGGGCATATGGCTTCTACGTCTCACATGTTTATTTCTGCTCTCTTGTAGACCCTGGAGTAGAAGTTCCCAGGATAGAGGTGTAATACTTTGCTAGAACTTGAAATGAATGTTCCACGAGATTTGCTCTTAATTGACACCACAATAAAAAAACTGAAAAGTGTGTCATGATGCATGAGACTTTAACTTCCTTTTTGAAGTATTTGGTCTTGCTAAAGAAATGGAGCTTAACATTTTGGCTTGACAACTGTGGAAATACAATTAATGTCAGGAAAAAAAAAAAACAAACAAACCTCTAATTGTCTTTCTCTGCAGAAAAACCTATGTAATAGGATTGTCTAGTAGAAGAGGAATACACAGAGTTAACTATGGCAGGGCTAATGAAACAATTGCACCACTTGGCAATTTTCAATGTAAGTTGGGTCAAAGACTCAAATTAAATTTGGCAATTAACCTTTTTTTCAAAAAGTAAAGAACAAATCATAATTATCATTGTCAGGTTGGAAATTTGCAGTTGCTACACTTGTTTAATGATTTGTTCTGAAATTGTACTTGACAGTTGAGGTAATTTTGTTACATAAATCATTACGAGCACTTTTAACTCCATCAGGCTGGTTAGAGAACTATAAATGAAAAGGTCTTATTCAGTGAAACATGAATTTGTTCTTCAAAGAGTGGAGATTTCTAGCAAAATTAACTTGGAAAATGAGGAGCAAAAATACCTTTTAAAAGGTGGGAGTTTTATGAAGTTCTTCATTTTAGTATTAAGTAAAGGGGGAGGCTTCTTTTGCCATGCGATTTGTTTTAATCATCTCCTAAAATAATGTGCAGCTCCTTAGGCTACAATATTCAAACAGACATCTGAAATGCATGCTACATTCTTAGATAGGAATGTAACCAATACAAGTGTCCATACCTAAAGAAGAGAAAGTCCTGTATTCCCACTCTTCCAGGATTTTCTTTGTATTTTGTACTGAAAATCAGTTGACTTCCAGTTTGTGGTTTGTATTTATTTCAAGCGCTTCTGCTTGTCACAACACTATCGTATCATGCCCTTTATTATTCATTTGCAAGCTTTTAAAGTGCTTTAATCTTTGAAATTTTTAGTATTTGCTTAATTGATGACAGAGTCCATCAACTACATTTTTTGGGTTGCAACAGTTTCATATCTTTGGATGGGTGGCAATTATCCTTATAATACATTCATCAACAGGCAGAAGACATATATTGAATAGTATTGTAGAATAGTTAGGGTTGGAAAGAACCTTATGATTATCTAGTTCCAATTCCCCTGCCAAGGGCAGGGGCATCACACACTAAACCATGTCACCCAAGACTCTGTCCAATCTGTCCTTGAACACAGCCAGGGATGGAGCATTCACAACTTCCTTGGGCAACATGTTCCAGTGACGCACCACCCTTACAGTAAAGAACTTCTTCCTTATATCTAATCTAAACTTCCCCTGTTTAAGTTTTAACCTCTTACCCCTTCTCCTGTTGATACCATCCCTGACAAAGTGTCCCTCCACAGCATCCTTATAAGCCCTCTTCAGATACTGGAAGGCTGCTATGACGTCTCCACGAAGCCTTCTCTTCTCCAGGATGAACAGCCCCACCTTTCTCAGCCTGTTTTTTTTATGGGACCAGTTTCCAACCATGCTCATGGCTCTCCCCTAGACTTGCTCCAACAGCTCCATGTCCTTCTTATGTTGAGGACACCAGAACTGTACACAACTGTACACTGCTCCAAGTGAGGTCTCATAAGAGCAGAGTAGAGGTGCAGGATAACCTCCTTCAACCTGCTGGTCATGCTCCTTTTGATGTTGCCCAGGATACAGTTGACATTCTGGTCTGTGAGCATACACTGAAGCCAGCTCAAGTTCAGTTTTTCATCAGTGAACACCCCCAAGTCCTTTTCCGCAGGGCCGCTCTTCTTTGCCGAACCTGTAGCTGTGCCTGGGATTGCCCTGACCCAGGTTTGTGGTGTAGGAGTTTCTGCAAGAAGGGTGTATGCCCCCCACCAGCTCAAGATATTGGCTCTATTGGTGGCTATCAACCTCCCAGAAAGAGCTTGGTAATACTGTCCACCTGCTCCAAAGTCATGCCCTCTGCACTCACCAGGAAGGGTGTAGCAACCTAGATGGAGCTTCCATGAAAACACGCAACTGTCCAGGTCTCCAACTGCAGAGAATGCCAGAGCCTTTCTCTAGTATCAGAGAGCAGAAGAGACAGCAGCTGTGTCAGATGTCACCAAGTAGATGATCTGCTCTGCCTGGTGGCAGAGCTAAAAGTGGGAGTAGAATCATAGAATCATAGAATAGTTAGGGTTGGAAAGGACCTTAAGATCATCTAGCTGGAGCTATGCGCAGGGACACCTCACACTAAATCACATTACCTAAGGCTCTGTCCAACCCTGCCTTGAGCACCACCAGCAATGGAGCATTCACAACTTCCCTGGGCAGCACATTCCAGTGTCTCACTGTCCTCAGAGCAAAGAACATCTTCTTTCTTATATCCAATCTAAACTTCCCCTGTTAAATTTGAACCTGTTACCCCTTGTCCTATCACTACAGTCCTTAATGAATGGTTCCTCCCCAGCATCCCTATAGGCCCCCTTCAGATACTGGAAGGCTGCTATGATGTCTCCATGCAGCCTTCTCTTCTCCAGGCTGAATAGCCCCAACTTTCTCAGCCTGTCTTCATACAGGAGGTGCTCCAGTCCCCTGATGATCTTTGTGGCCCTCTGGACTTATTCTAGCAGTTCTGTGTCCTTTTTATGTTGAAGACACCAGAACTCTGCCCAATACTCCAAGTGAGTTCTCCTGAGAGCAGAGTAGAGGGGCAGGATCACCTTCTTCGACATGCTGGTCATGCTCCTTTTGATGCAGCCCAGGATGCGGTTAGCTTTCTGGCCTGTGAGCTCACACCGCTCCCTCATGCTCCTTTTCTCTCATCAACTATGTCATGGGTTCAGCAGCAGCAGTCATTTTTCTTTAAGCAGTAGCTGGTGAGAACTGTGTTTTGGATTTTTGGCTTAGGAACAGTGCTGATAACACCAGTATTTATAGTTATGGCTTGGAGTGTTTAGGCTGGCCAAGGACTTTCTGAGTTTCA
>JASSUY010012516.1:0-14091 GCA_032466535.1 Forpus xanthops | reverse complement strand
GGGCCGCAGCCCCGGGGCGGAAAGCCGGCGGTGGAGCGGGCGGGGGGGTCCCGGCGTGGCCCTGCCCGGGCCGCGGTGCTGCCGATGCCATGCTGAGATCCGACATCTCCGCATCCTACCAGGAGGTACGAGGGGCCGGGGCAGGGCTAGCCGTCGGTGACCCCACGGGAGGGCCCGGGGGAGCCCCTCTGGGCTTGCGGAGCGCTGTCGCTGAGCGCTCGGGCGGTGAGGGGATGCGCCGTCCCTCGGTTGGTGCAGTGCCAGTCCGCCCGGTGACCGCTCCGGCGCTCGCAGAAAGAAGCGGGTGCTCTGGGTCCGATCCGTATCGTGGTTTACTCTTCAGAGTGGCTCCCGAAGGGATGAGCTCGGTGCAGCCGGGCGGTGGGCTCCCTCGTTGGGGTTCCATGACCTGGAGGTCTGCCGGGCCTGAGGAGCGCTTTGGGGCGGGAGCTGCGGCGCACGGCGCTGAACCGCGGTATCCTGCTGAGCCCGAGGAGTCCCTGGTTTCCATATCAGTGTACGGGCTCGTTCCTGTCGCTCCTGCTGGAGATACGAGCTGTTGGTGCCAGGTTCAGCGCTTCTGTTTGTGTCTTGCAGGGGAAGCGAGTGCACGTTTGTCTTCTGCATGCGGTGGGTGATTTGGGGCTCTGTGTTATTATGGAATCGTGGAATCACAGAGTAGTTTGGGTTGGAAGGGACTTTATATTTCATCCAGCTCCAGCCCCGAGCCATGAGCTTGGCACCTTCCATGAGAGCAGGATGCTCCAAGCCCTATGTCCAACCTGGCCTTCAACACTGCAGGGATGGGGCAGCCACAGCTTCTCTGGGCACCCTGTGCCAGCGCTCAGCACCCTCACAGGGAACAGCTTCTGCCTTAGGTCTAACCTGAACTTGCCCTGTTTCAATTTGAACCCATCACCCCTTGTCCTGTTTTAATTTAGTAGTGTCTGTTTAGTTTCATCTGGTTCTCGTGCCAAGCTAGAAGGCATTGGAAAGCGATGTGGAAGGAAGATGTATCAGTGTGATGTGGAAGGAAGATGTATCAGTGGAGCAGCAAAGAGCCTGTATGGACAAGTTCTCCTTTTATTTAACAGGGTTTTATCCAGAAGGATGGTTTTGTCGCATGATAATCAGGATGAAACTAACTGATGTAAGAGCTTGTGTGTAGGGAAGGTGCTTGAGAGGGTTAATGAAGTCACACTGATGTCTAAAGTGTGGCCTGGAGTATTCATGTTACACTTCTATCATGTGTATGAGCCAGCACTGGCACTGCTCCATATGTTAACGCCATGCCACAAGTCTGGATGCTGTGTAGGTGCAGTGGCTGTGTTTCCATCCCTTTTCCGGCATCTGGGGCAGTCTGTGATGCTCCTGTCCCTAGCAGGGATGCTCAAATATCTGGAATTGCCTTTTGTGATCTGTTTGTCCAATGCTTTTCTATATGCAGGCATGAAAAGGAGCTGCCAGGTCATGGGCAGGCTCCTGCTGTTGTTTTGCACTCAGCTGTAAGTGCTGAGCCAAGAGGAATGCTGAACAAAGGTCTGTTCCATGCCCGTCCTGCTCTTGACATCCTATCCTATCTGCATCCTGTTGCAAGCTTAACCACCCTGCAAGTTTGTGTTCCTTCTGCATTAGCACCATGCTTCACCTCTGCCAAAAATAGGATGTAGGAAGAACTAGCCTGTGAGGGTGAACACTGCTGGCATACACCAGGTTCAGTGTTGTCCTTTGCCTCGATGTGGAGGTTCAGTCAAGTGTGAGGAACCTGTCATGCTGTGCTTCCTGTCGCTATGAGGTTGTAGCTGTGTGTGCCTGTGAGCTATTAGGTTTGTAGGTCTGTGCTGCTGTGTGACTTACGTTGTCTGGTAGCTGAGCCAGGAGCAGCACTGGGCTCCTGGTGGCCTCAGTGGGTTTGTGCAACTTCTTGCCAAGTCAGGTGTTCAACGTTTGCAGTGACATTAGTTGGTTTTAGAGATCTTACACATCAGCTGAGCTTCCTCACTGCGCCTCGGGCAGTGTTGGCACTCCTGCTTTTGACTGGCTGTCCCCCTGGCTTTATGTGTGAAAAGCTTATGAAACCATGTCTGCCCTGTGAGCAGAGATAAGAAACAGTAGTTACATGTTGGTTAGGGTTTTGGTTTGTTTCTAATGAATGCTGAAAGGTTATCTTTTCTGAGTTCTTGTTCTGTGTGTTGAAGAGCTGCTGTAGATGCTCTTGAGAGGGTAAGAGATGTGGCATATTGGGATGTTTGAACTTGTGCTGGGATCTCCTTGTTCTCTGGTGCGGAACTCGCTAACTACATGCCCTCAGTTGATGAGGTGCCTGTGCATTGGGAACTGTGGCTGAACCAGAGAGGTGTTGGAGTCAGCTGGGAAACAGCAGTGACTTTATAACTGGTGTTTTAAACCGTTTGAATCAGCTCTGTGTAAGGAATTTGCACGAGTGTAATTTGAACTGGTTTGTTTGCTGATTCAGCTTAACCAGTACCGGAGGTTCAGGAACCATTCTTGTGTCAGCATAGCTTATTTTGGGTTAGGTGAACAAATAGAACTGTTTTGTGTGAGTCTGCAAAAAGGAGCAGGGTGTTAAGTTTTCCTTATTTTATGAGGATAACTGAAAAAAAAGCATCTTCTACTGGACCCTGCAAATGTCCTGCAAGTGAGATGAGTTTAGCCTATTAGTTACATGGTCACTCCATGCCTCACACTGGGGGAAACCATGCCTTATGTATGTGCATTTGAAAACAGCTGGGTAATGCTTTCAACTTGCAGCAGGAGGTGATGGAGACTTTACGTCAGACTGCAAAGACGTAAAAGGAGTGCACTCTTTCCCAATAAGTGCAAATGATGGTTTGTTAATGGTATAATGATCGTTTCAGTACTGAATTGAAGTTGGGTGAAATAAAAGCACTTCCTTATGGATACATGCACGTTGCTGTTGAGTAAGTTGAAGGTGTAAGGTTTAATAGTACTCAGTATGGATACTGCTTTAACTGTGCCACCATTTTCCTCGAGGTAGGAACAAAGCTAATCTTCCTTCCCTAGTGACATAGGTGATGCTGAGTGTTTAGTTTGGACAGTTTCTGTTCAACACCAGATGTGCAAGGTTTGCCTTGCTATAACTTGTCAGTCCCTGCCACAAAAGAAACTTGGAAAACATACAGGAGATACTTCCTATATATAAAGTCTAATGCTTCATGATCTCCTGTGGTGCCTCTCTGATGTGACAGAAGTGTTTTGGCACTCTGAATAGCAAAACAAGAAAACATCTGGTTTTGGAAGGAGTGGGAGAATAATTAGTTGTATAGTCACTAATATGTAATAATATGTATAATGAGCTCAACTAAGTACCAGAAATGTAGAGATGTTCAACTCTTGGCTTGTAATGACCTATGTGGCTGAGGCTGCATTTGAGTTGCTTGTCCTAACACCTGTCAAAGTGCAACTCTTGCATCTCTTTCCTAAGATGTGCTAATGCTCTGTGTGCTGGTATGTGCTGTGGTTTTCTATGCCTAAAACTATGTTATTGAGTGATGAAGTTCCTGCTTCTTTCAGAGCACATTGTCCTAATTGGGGGTTTCAAGTGAGCTAAAGCTGCCAGGGAAGCAATTGCTTTGATCTTGAAAGGAAAGGTGGTGTTATTGGTGAAGTGGCAGGATAGAAGTAGGTTAAATTTAATGTGCTGGTTCTCTTTTTGCAGCAAGTCACTTCATTTTTAGCTGTAGGTCTACATAAATTTGGCTCTGGTTCGCAAGTGGAGCAGATGTTGGGTGCTCTTGGACTGGGGACATGTTCTTGTGTGTTTGGTTAGTTGGAGCCTCTTCTATTTGTACCATAGAAATTCCAGCAATTGCAAGTTGAGAGCATGTTTGGAAATTGAACCACTGTTTTAACTACACAGCTGAGTGAAGATGTGGAGCGAGCATCTGAAAACCCAACAGATGAGAGAGAAGGAGAGATGGAAGTACATGAAGATGCCAGCTCTGTTATTCTACCAGGTGAGATCTATTGACTCAGAAATTACCCATTTTAAGTGCCTGATAAGTTGCTTCTATGTATGGATTGGTTGTGGTTTATTGCATTTATCTTTTTTATTGCACTTCTGAAAGCAAACAGACCACTAAAACACTTATTTGGGAGAATAAACCACTAAGCTACTTATTTGTGGAATAAGCACTGATGGAAAGCCCAGGAGTTTTTCCAGGGATTGAGATGAGAACATTTCTCCATCACAAACTGTGCTCAGTCAAGGAAGATTGAGCACATCTGGTTCTGAGCTAGCTCAGTATGTCATGTTCCTTGATGCTGTATCTTACCTGAGTTTTAGTGGATTGCAAGTGAAGTCTGTGCCAGGCTCACATGAGCAAGATGTAATATTGAAGAGGTGTGCTTTTACACAGATTTTAGTTAGACTGTTCAGACCTGCTTTGTAGGGTGCAGGCAGTGCTAAGTGGGTTGATGGCAGCTCAGGTGTAGACATTAAGATAAGCCAAGCTGCAGTGAATATTGTCTAAATGCTTTACAGCTGTTCATGACATACTTGTTTCCATAGTGCAATTTTACGCATATTAGTGTCCTAATTTCCTTGGCTGTGATCTCTTGGGAATGCTTGTGTGACTATGGTAAGAGGTTATGTGTTCAATAGGATTTATTAAACGGCTGGTGTTTGCTGTGGTAAAGAACAACCATCAAACCATGCTATTACAGTTGAAAGGCAGAACCTATCAGGGCCTGACTCATTTAATTACACTACACGGAAGAGCCAGCATAAAATACACCAACATACCTCCTTTTGTATGTTGGGTTTTAATGCTTATGGTCAAAACATGGTGTAAATCAGGAGCACATGAGCATTTTCCTTAAAAGTATTGGCAAGAAATGGTGAATGCAAGGAGTATGGGTAAAGCAGTGTCTGGTACAAGTGAAATGAATGTGAAGATCTTCAGAGTGTAAGCTTGGAGGGCAAGGAGACTGTGAGAGAATTGGAAAACTCCTGTTGTGAAACTTTCTGTGGTACACACAGGTTATGAACTAGAGGGTAACAAACGTCTAGTGACTTCTGCTGTGGTGGAGATGCAGTGCAGATAGCTGTGGATGTAGCACTGCAATATTGAATCTCTCTGTTGATGGATGTGCTGCATGCGTAAGAGTCACTTCAGACTGGGAGGGGGAAAAAGGAGTTACCTTTTCTAGAAGGAAAGACTGACTATCAGCGGACTTCTTTTTTCCCTTATGAACTCTGAACTTTACAACCCTTGTTTCCTGCCTGCTATGTCCTGAAGCACAGTGCCAAATTCAGCTAGTGAAAAAGAGGCACAATCTGTGGATGATTATAGCCCATGCTTGAGAAGGAAGCATGTGTCTCATCATCAAAACCAGCAATAGTTGTAGAGGGTTTTTTTTTAAACCAAGCCAAGTGAGAGTTACTTTCCTCGAGTGATTGATCTCTAAATGAAACTTCATAAAGTCAGCCCACATCTGTATTTTAAAGTCCTAATCCATGTTCTGTTTGGTTCCAGATAGTGAACTGGGTACCAGTGCCCCTTCTTTGCGTTTCAGCAAGACCTGCCTAAAGAATGTTTTTTCAGTAATTCTCCTGTTTATTTATCTGCTGCTCATGGCTGTAGCTGTGTTCCTTGTCTACCAAACCATCAGTGACTTCAGGGAGAAGCTCAAGCACCCAGTGATGTCTGTCTCTTACAAGGAAGTGTCCTTGTACGATGCACCTGGTAAGAGTGGTAACAAACAAAACGGGTTAAGTTGTTGTTCACGTTTATTTTAGATGGCTTTAAATATTTGGTGTTGATTCTCTGTAGTGGTTCTAATGCTTTGACTCAGGTCTTTCACTTCCCTGTGTTTTTTAGTCTCTGTTGTGTTGACTTTGCACTGAAATGTTAATACTGTATGGAAGATTTTGGGAGCTTTTGTTGAATCATAGAATAGTTTGGGTTGGAAAGGACCCTGAGATCATCCAGCTCCAACCCCCTGCCATGGGCAGGGACACCTCACACTAGAGCCCAAGGCTGTGTCCAGTGTGGCCTCGAGCACTGACAGGGATTTACAAAGAAGCATTTCCTGCTTCTTTGGGGTGGAATGTTAGGTAACATTGGATAGATAAAAAGTGTTTTCAGTGTCTTCTTTTAGGGAAAGGAGGTAATTCCTTATGGAAATAGTCCCAGACTTGTATTGTTCAAACAGGGTAGCACATAGGATTTGTATCATGACCTTGGTGCTGCACTGGACGGTGAGATGCTGTTGACAGTAAAGAAGGTGAATTTCTCAAACCAACCACGAAATAACCACAGTACCACTTTCTGCTTCTGTTGTGCATTGTTTACAACTTGGTATTACATCAGTAGGCAATGCAAGTGGGATGTGACTGCAGGGAACAATGTTGGCATCAAAATGCAGTGTGGCATCAGAAAACTGGGTTGCAGCTCGCAGGAGGGATTACACCACAGGAGCATTTGGGAATAATGAATTCTATTGTCATGATCTTTGTAAGTTATCCAGTAAGCATTCATAAATAGAGTGGTGGTAACAAGTGCAGCTCAAGCAGTCGTAGGGCAGTTTCCAGTTTAAAAATTACACTTTTGTTTGAAGTGATGCCACATTTTAGGAATGTAATCGTGGCAGGACAGTGTTTCAAGTTGTTTCCATATTCCTATAGTGGTTTTTCTGTATGGTCAGTTAGGCTCAGCTCTGCAAATAGGTCCTAGCGTTCAGACCGTGCAGGTCTGACTGTAAGAGCAGGCTCCCCCCATCTCCCCTTTTGTTTTTGCTCATGTGAGGTTTTCATACAACAGGAAGCAAATGTCACTTAAAGCAGTAGAACAATGTACTTATAAACCCAAAAAGTATTGTCAGGGGTCCCTGCCGGACAAGTCACCTCGTCTGGGTGTGCTAATCATATCTAATACCTCAAATCACAGGGTTTTTTTGTCATTGATCTAGGTTATCTTCAGGCAAGCTTGTTTCCAATAATAAATGTGGTGTGAAAGTTTGGGGTTTGGGCCTTGTGTTTTGCTAGCCTTCTATAGCTGAGGTGACTGAGGTTCTTAAAGCATGCACCCTTTGGTCTGAAGTGGTAGGTTTATGGTGTATATGAATGTTCTTCTTTCTGTCCCCAAATAGGTATTGCCTTTTATCCAGGCAAGGCTCGGCTGCTGAGCTGCAAGCATCATTACTATGATCACATTCCACCTCTGATCAATCCAGGTCAGCCAGGAGACATTGAATGCACCACTCAGAGAATCAACTACACAGATCCTTTTACTAATCAATCTATGGTAATAATGATAATACAATACAACAAGTCATATTCGGGTGGACGGGGGTGTTCTGCTCTGAATGATACTTGAAAGTAAAATACTTACCGAGTGCTGCAAAAATCCTTGCTTCTATTTCCTATTTTCAAGCCATCTGTCCTTTTGTTCTCAGAAATATAAAAGACCCCAGTCAGTGAGTATGTGTGTGTTATGGAACATCAGCTGTCACATGGGAATGGGACAAAATAAGTCATTTTTCACAATGAAACTCTTGCTTTATTCCTCTCCTAAATGAAACGCCAAGCGTGCTCTTTAATATAGTAAATCTAGCTTTGATTGAAAGCAGGAGCAGTTGTTCTCTTAAAGCAGGAGAGCTTATCTCTTTTTGTATGTTTGCTGGGAATTAGGCACTATTTTTGTCACTCTTGGAAGAACTGTAACTGGGCACCAAGCATTTCATTACACTGAAATGCTGTGAGCCAATAAAATGGGAACGCTGAGTGGTAGCCTGTCTTAAAGTGCCCTTAAATATGCAGTATAGCTTCTGTATAAATGCATGCTGAAAAAAATGAAGTCTTAAATATGGTCATCTGTATCTAAATTGCTCAGATTTTTTTGAAGGCAACCAAGTGTGAACAAGCAAACTCCATAGGTACCCATTTAGTCAGCTATTTCCTCTTGTCTTGCCTTTTATCTAGTCACTGTTTCTTAAGGGAAGTGGCTCCTTCATGTATAAGAAAGTAATACTCCAGGTGCAAGTCTAATTTCTGCCACTCACATGCTCTTTTTGCATGTTTTAACAAATGAACCTGCATTTTATGCTGTGTGGTACATTCATTTAGAAGCTTGCTGATCCAATAAGCTCCAGTCCTGCAGAGGAATGGAGAGGCGCTGGAGGCAGAGACCTCTGAACCCTGTAGAGCCCTGTTCACACTGTCTTGAGTCCTTTTGCAAGCAGCAGCTAACTGGTATGATGCCTGCACTACATCAAGCTGTATCCTGCCTGCCAGCATTTGTTATGGTTTTTTCCTTTTGGCAGCTTACTTGAGGTGCTGGGGGCTGTGAAACTGTTCCTCTGTTCCGCATCAGAAGCCTGATGTTCTTCTCCACACCAGACTCCACATTTACTTGTTTCATGCAAAGAGCTGAAAGTCTGTAGGCTTTACTGCTCAGAACACCTTGGATCGTCCTGCAGAATGCAGGTTCCACGTGAACCCAAAGGACTGTGATACAGCTAAAGCTGATTTCTTAGACAAATACTAAAGGATGAAGCCTTTGCATCAACATTAAACTAAAAGGAGGGATCCAGTTGGCATTCTTAGGTATTTAAATAGGGGCATACTTAGTAGCAGCCAAAAAAATCTCAATGTGTATTAGATTTCTATACAGCATTAGTGACAGATGGCAAATTCATGAACAAGACATGAGGATTCCTTTGCTACTCTCACCACCTCTCTGTTTGCTTACAGAAGTATGCTTTGGTTGTTCAAGGCCCTCGTGATGTGAAGAAAAAGGAACTGGTGTTTTTGCAGTTTCATTTAAATGGAACAAACCAGGATTTTAGTGCCATTGACTACCTTCTGTTTTCTTCTTTCCAAGAGTTCATCAACAGGTATGTAAAGGGCTGAGCCTGTTAACTGCATTGAACTAGCTGCAACGAAACTAGTGAAAGCAGGGCCTTTTTAGCTGAAATCAGAGATCAGATCCATAAATGGATTTGTTGTGATTTCTTCAGAAGCTTGGCTGTATTGTTTTGCATTACGAGCTTTATGTAAGATTCTACAGAATGTGATAATTGCATAGGTGAGGTTTTCAGATTTGCTTATTATTGGTTTGGCATTGGTGCGTTGGACCGACAGATCCATCTTCTCATTTTAGCAGGAGTGGAATCGAATCATGAAACAGTTTGGGTTGGAAAGGATCTTAAGATCACAAAATTCCAACCCTCTGCCATGGACAGGGACACCACACACTAAACCATGTCAACCAAGGCTCTATCCAGCCTGGCCTTGAACACTGCCAGCGATGGGGCAGCCACAGCTTCTCTGGGCACTCTGTGCCAGCGCCTCAGCATCCTCACAGGGAAGAGCTTCTGCCTTAGATCTAACCTGAACTTGCCCTGTTCCACTTTGAACCCATCACCCCTTGTCCTGTCGCTGCAGTCCCTCTCCAGCATCCTTGTAGCCCCTTCAGGCACTGGAAGCTGCTCTGAGGTCTCCACTCAAATCCTGTCTTGACCTTTCTTGAAAGCCTCACACTTTTTTCCCACCTTTTGAGAATCGGTTTCACACTTGAATTTGAATTAAAGCAAGAATTAAATAGTTAAGTACTGTTCTCTTTGTGATCCAGATTAAAAGCTTGTCAAGGTATTAGTCACAGGGAGAACTAATAGAAAGCCTTAACTTGGTAGCAGGCAGATGCTCAATGAAAAAGGACAGGGGATAAAGGCCATAAGCAGAATTAGGTGAGGAGAGGAAGAGAAGTAGCAGATTTTAATGCAAAAAACCCCATTTTTGGAGTCTTGGACATGATGATACTGGTGCATTTCAGATGGAGCTAATACTGGAAGTGTTCAGTCACAGTAGCTCTGAGTGGCTAGGGACCAATTATATGAATTTGCATTTTACAGAGCATTTTGGTTTTAGTGAAGAAGAGCTCTTAAGTCATTAAATGCTTTTCATAACTGTACTAAACCACTTCATCTAATGCTAATGTTCCAGGTATTTTAAGCATTGATGAATACCAATTAAGGGTAGTGATGTAAAAGGTGCTACCTGTTCTTCTTGTGGTGTTTTTTCTCAGGTTTTGTAGCCTGTGCTGCAGTTAGTGGTATGTACAGCTAGGTGCACAGCTCTTTCTATACTGCAAGGGACAAGCACTCTCTGAGACTCAACCCCATGAAACACAGAGCAGAAGGCACAGTTGTGTTGCATCTGGTTCCTGGCTCTTTGCAGAATGAGTCCACTTGCCAAGCACAACTTGGTCTGTGCATACAACCAAGTCTTGGAAGCCCCATTTCTGTGCTCATTGTATCAGTTTGCAGATAAGCCATTGTAAAGACCTGCTTCTTCCCATGTTAAAACATATATGTCCTATTTAAGCTGGCAGTATTTCTGCAAGCAAGCTGTAAGTCTGTGTGCTGCTGTTCCAAACGCATGTGCCACGTGTTTTGCACACACAGAATGGACATGCAAAACAGCAGTAAGCAGTCCAGCAAAGTCCTAGCTATAAACTCTATTTGTGCTAGTGTAGGTGAATTGATAAGAGCTATCTGTATGCTGCCTGGGAGAACCTGGATCACAACCTCCTGTCTCCAGGTTTGCCAATTCAAACCAGTTGTATGGCAGTCAGTCCCCAAAGAGGTGAGCATGTGTTGCTTTGTTCCTAGAGAAGCTGCTTTCTCTTGGTGTTAAAAGGCACCACAGCTGAAGCTGGGAGGGTGAAGGCTGAGTCTGGCTTATGTTGGAGCAAAGTGGAAAGGTAGAAAATGGTGGTGCTTGTTTGCAGCGAGTAGTAGGAACGTGAGTTGAAACTGGGTTTGAACTAACCCAGATAATGGTAAACTGGCAAAGGTATGAAGGCCTTTAAACTTAGTGGTAAATGATCTGCATGTCTAGGTGAAATGCAATAAGAGAACCAGTTGTGCACAGCAGACCAGCAGTGTCTCTTTTATAGCATCCTTCAAAGCTTGGTGCAAATTGTATGGCTTGTTTTGCTCAGTATTGGGTATTGCTGTGCTGACTTCTCAGGGCAGGAGCTGGACAGGCACAGGGCAGGTTGAAAGCTTACCTTTTCTCCTGACTCTGAAGTGAAACCACATGTGTATGTGGAATGTCCTCATCCTGTCCAGCTTCCAGATGAAAATAGAAGTGATTTCTGGCTCATCAGCAGGTGCTAAATTTAGTGGAAGGGAAGTCTGGGCTAAGATGCATGTAGGAACTGTTGTGTGTCCTTCCATACTGCCTTGAAAACTTCAATTACTGGCCACTGTTAACTCCTTTTTCCAGATTAGTGTCTCACTGGTTACGTGAGCATATTCTTAGCACTGTGTCCAGCAATTCATGTAAATTGCTATTAAAGATGCTGAGATACATGCTAAAACTCCTGCATTACCATCATGAGAGCTTTTTGCCATGCAAAGGGCTTAGGTTGGGCTGGACAGACAGACTGCTGTAAGACACGTGTAAGGATTCCATCATAAATCACAACACAAATCCCCTTGAGAAGAGTCTTGCTGTATCTACACCACAGTGTGTGTAGACATCATTACGTGCAGCTTGCTTTGCTTTAAATAGCAATAATCACATCAGTGAAGGCTGCTGCAAGCATCAGCCATAAGCAGTAATAAAAATGGCATCTAGAGATTTGTATCTTTGTTCTCTGAAGCACAGCAAGTGATGAGGGCTCAAGTAAGGTCCACTTGTTTCTGTTAAGGGTTTTATTCTCTGCAGCTCTTCTGTTAGAGTTGGATGGAGAGGCTACAGTGAATCTGGCACTGCTTGCTAGTTTTGTTCTGGCCTTCAGAGAACACCACTGAACTGTGTGCTATTGTTGGCCTGTGAGTTGGAGGGATATAGCCACTGGGTTCTTTCTTCTCCTTTCTGTTTTTAAGCCAACAGCAGCTCCTGTCTGTACCATATTAATTGGAGGGAAGGAAATAATGAAACCCTTGCAAATGACCAAAAGAGTGTAGCTAAAAATACAAGTTCCTTTCCTGAACTGTCATTAGTATAATGCATGGGTTTAAGAGGAAAAACTCTGAACACATTACTGACAAAGCTATTGTTAGCATAGCGTGTAAAATAAGTTATGGTTGTGTAAAATGGTGAATACCAGTCCGAACAGATCAGAGATCATTTAAGGGTCTAAACAGAGCTCCATATTCATGTCTGTGGTCTGGATTGCTGTGTGCAGAGAAATAAGTTACAATATAGAAGGGTCAAAACTTCTGCTACTATACCATCAGAACCTACGTTAGGCCCCATGGCTGGCTGAGGGCTTCTCAGCCTAGGGAAAAGCAAAGGCAATAAGCACAAACTGGGTTTGACCCATCTGCTGGTGCTTTGGAATCTGCTGGTGGGATGTCCTAAGCTGCCTCTGGCTCCTGTGGCTTGGTCCATAGAGATTGGTGTTAGAAGGATCCACTGCAGCACCACAGCCCAGTCCAGAACTGGGGCTGTAACTTCCACCTTTGGGACAGATCCCATCTGTCATGGTCTGATGTTGATCAGTCTGTGCTGGGCAGTGGTTACCAGGGAGCACTGGCTGAGTGAGGCAGTGGCACATCCCTTTCCCTGCTGTGATGTAGGAATTCTGGCATGGTTTTGAGGTGCAGTTGATGCCCCCGGGAATCCTGGTGCAGGGTGTTCATACATGTAAAGGACCATGGAAGAGAGAGTTCAACTGAACACAGTAAACAAATGTGTGGCCTTTGCAGGTTGTTTTTGGGGTAAAGGAGTAAAAAACAGCTGCCTGCAGAATTGATCTTCATCTTAAAGTGCCTATATAGTGTTCACTGAGTGTGTCTGGGGTTTAAGATGTGTTATTTGCCCTCTGCTATCACTTATGCAAAGCTTTTGCCTCTCTTTTGACTCTGTGGCAGTGGTCTGGGTTATGCAAAGAGATCCTATCTGAGATCATTTCCCCCCAACTTCTCCTAAGATATTATTAATCTTTCAAGCCTACAATTACAGTTGAAGGCAAAGTATAATGCTGCTGTCTGTCTCCCATTGAAGCTGTGGCTGTAACGTCCAGCTCTGTGTCATAACTTCCTGCCTCTATTTTCCATGTTGGTTTGGAAAGCTTTTCTAGGATGCTGTATTTAGTTGGGCATCATGCATATGACTGGTTGGCAGAGTGCTAATTCTGTGTGTTCCCCTGAGTGGCAAGGCTGTGCTCTTCCTCCTGTCCCATCAGCTGCTGCTGTACCCACATAGTGAAGGGGGAAGAACTCATTGTCACATTAGGTCTCCCTGTGTCATTGGTTTGCATGGTGAGGAGCTTTGTGCTTAAGCTTTGCCCACGTCTTTCTTGTGGTGCCCTACCATCCTGTTAGGATCACTAAACAAGCACCTAGTGTTATGAATACATGAAGACAGTGCTGACATGGACAGTCACTCTTGGGATATCATCTGCCTTGATGAACAAAGTGTCTTAGGTTTTTCTTTCCAGAAACTTCTCCTTTCTGTCTGTATGCAGAATCTTTACTTTTCCTGTGTTTTTTTTTCCTTAGTTTCCCAAATCAGGGCCCCTTTTGTTCCTGCAAACCAAGATGCCTTGTCTACGAGGCAGCAGTAGTGCACACTGATACAAAGAACACATACTGATGGGTACTGTGTACAATGCTGCCTGCTTGGCCTGAATAGGTGAGCACGTACACGTTCATAGGAAGGCAAAACCTAGCAGAGCCATTGCTCTGCAGCCAGGCCTTCAAACACACAACTCTGAGATGTAAAAGTCCAGTCAGTGCTAGGGCAGGGCAGATCTGTTCTCTGGGACAAGAGCTTGCTGCTTCAGCTCAGCTGATCTTCATCTTTCTCCTGAAAGACCAAACTACCTTAATTTCCCAGCAGACCCAGTCGTGCACCTTGTGAGACCCCACTTGCAGCTCTGTGTGCAGTGCTGGTGTCCTCAGCATAAGAAGGACATGGAACTGTTGGAGCAAGTCCAGAGGAGGCCACGAGGATGATCAGGGACTGCAGCACCTCCTGTATGGAGACAGCTGAGAACATTGGGACTGTTCAGGATGGAGAAGAGAAGCTGTGTGGAGACCTCAGAGCAGCTTCCAGTGTCTGAAGGGGCTACAAGGATGCTGGAGAGGGAC
>JASSUY010012515.1:0-11401 GCA_032466535.1 Forpus xanthops | reverse complement strand
CTGTCCATGGCAGTGGTTGGAACTAGATGATCTTAAGGTCCTTTCCATCCCTAACTATTCTATGATTCTATGCTTTAAGAATAAGGAGGAATTAAGAGAAGACAAGTATTTAAAAAATGAAATTCTACAAGAAGCATTTTACCTAAAAATCCATTGAGCCTTTCAAAATGAGTTTTTTTCTGTAAGTAACCACAGCTGTTCATGTAACATCTCAAGAAAAACTGCAGTCTGTGGGAAACAATCCTAAAGGCTTTACCACTTTGAATACAAGAAGTTCAATGTTACATAGTCTCCACAGAGTAAATAATGAATCGGTGCACACAGAAAAATCAGTGAGTGGCTCAGGATGAATCCTTTTATTGACTTGCATGCTGTCAGATACAAAACCAAGATAGCAGACAGGCTGTCTTGCAGGCCACTGCCAGCTGGGACAGACCTCTGAAGTCAAGGTAAGAACTTCATCCTGTATTGATCAGTAAACTAAATTCTCAAGCACATAACCTTGTTCAAAGCAGCACTTCTCCTAAATTCCTGGTCTACTTCCAGTTATTGTGGAGTGCAACTGGCTGCCTATATGAAAAAACACCTTAAAACATCTCTTGTACCTCTAGGATACACACAAGTAAATGGGGATAAAATTCCTTTTACTCTGCACAAGAGTGTCTTTCCAAATTACAGTGCTTAAGTAACATGCTATCAGACCCATTGTCACTTAGAAAACAGGAAACAGATTAGCATTAAAAAGTGGTTTGTCCGAAGTAATTTAATCAATCAGCAAGAGATAACTAGAAAAACATCCTGACCTCTTGAATACACATCCAGACAATGCAGCATTCTTCCCCTCTATCAGCTAGCTGCCTGTTCACCTACTTCAAAAACTAGTGCTTTTTGTTTTCAGTTTAAAATCTAAGGTCCCAGGAGCTCTGGATCTCTCAATTTTAGCACAGTAGGAATTCTTAAGTATTCTGAGCAGGGAATGGCAATGCACCTGGTATTTATGTAATTTTTTTACTATTATTTATGTTTCTTTAAACAGATCTTGGATGAAAATCTCTTTCAGGATATTACTCACCTAGACTTGATGGCTTGTCACCTGACAAAAGTGCCTTCACATCTTTTCTAGAGTAAGAGATAAAGGCCAAACCAAAGCTCCACTCTACCTACCAAAAGAGTAAGCTTCAAAGTTGCTTGAAGATCTTCAAGCAAGTTCTTCTTTCTGAAGCCAAGAAAGATCTTCAGCTTGGGAAAGTCACTGTCTACTTCCAGTACAAACTGTTGACTCTTTGCTTTTAATTTGACGTTATCTTGTGTTTTGTAATTGCAGAAGGCAAACAAATCCTCTTTCTTCTTAAGATAAAAAGAATGGATGCATCTGAAAGCCAACCATCATGTTCACTCCAAGAATGGAATTAAATTTAAAAGTATTCACTGACATGATATGGAGTTCCACAAAGAGAGGACATACAACTTTAGTTGCCAATGTTCTGAACGGATAAATTAAATTTAACTGTTTGAGTTTGGAAAAGTAAGTAGCTAAATGAAGTTGAGAAGTTAGTGGAGAAACAGCACTAGGCAACATGATTCTGATAGCTCGATGGCACTTCTGTTAAGAGGTGACACACAGTGGGTGCATCAGATGGCAGAGGATGGCAAGGAAATCCCTGCAAAAAAGAAACTAGTCAAGTCTAATACTGAGGTATACAGAACTGCTTTTAGGTACTAAAAGCAAAGGGGTTAGTATTCTGTATGGCTTTAAGTCTGCTGTACTGAAGCAAGCAGCTTTCAACCCAGTATGTCAGTTTCTTCATTAAGCACTTTTATTGCCACTTTTTTCCCTCTCAGTACTTCACAATGATGTAACAGCCTTAACATTAATCCCCAGTATAATTTCCAATCAGCTTCCAATACAGTTTCTAATTAAGTTACTTTAGATAACTTGCACTGGAAATGTAACTGTTGAGTGGCCAATTCATTGGCCAGACATTAGTCTCTTTAATCTTGACTGCAATGGTATTCTGTGAATGCAATAGAAACTTTTACATGACAGAACTTCAATGTACAGGAAAACAAGAGAAAGACAGTGAAGAGGATATCAAATTATTCAAGACAATTAGCAACCACCTAACCATCTTCAGCTTCATGATAAAGTGTTAAATAGGCTGCATACAATTTGAGAGGGTTGAGAGGGGACAGTTTGAGTGGAAAGAGGGTTGAAAGCAGCACAGACAGAGGTAAAGTGCACCCAAGATTGAAACCTGACAGGAGACTTACAAGGAAATAATGATTAGAATTGGGCAGCTCACAGCAGGTTTCAAATAGCTTCAAAAGAGTGTGTACCTGATAAAATTAATAAAGATGCTATACCACCTAATCCAATTGATGCCTCATTACAAGAAAATAGGCAAAAAGATTTGGGTTCACTTAGGTGAGTACTAAAACCTAGAACTACTGAAACAAAAGGATCAAAAGACACCTGAAAAATGTTAAGTACCTAAACATTTGGGCTCTGCAACCCTTATGCAGGCAAAAGTCCTTGGACAAGAGTAGCCTGAGTTTTCCTAAAGGAGGAAGTGACAGCTGGGATTAACGTGCACTTCAGCTAACCTGAGCATTCAGGCAACTCTTTCCTCTGCCAATTTACTCCCATCAGACTACAATCAGAACACTTTATATTGTTTGCATGACATTTACATGTTGTTTCACAGCTAACAGCACCCTTTTGACAAAACAGGCAAACAGTCCAGGCTTCTGTACTTAAACTTTATTTCTTCATTACAGGCTATTGTTAGAATTTTTAACCAAAAGGAAGTCTATAAATAGAGGCTAATCCCACCTGAACAAGGTTTTCTTTTAAAAAAACAACAGTTAAAACTTCATAAAGTAATGCCATTTAGCTCACAGCAGTGGTTTGTTGGTAGTCTGAGTAAAAGTACTATAGTCAGAGTCAGTAACATGAAATGTAACATCAAATGACTCAAAACTTTAAATTCCATAAAGGAAAGCAGGAATATATATAATATATACATATAATATTGTGTTGGTCCACTGAGTATACATTTTTAACAAAAGATAAGAAACTATGTAATCCAGTTAAGCATATGATTTGCAAGATTAGTGTACACTCATTACAAAGATGTATAGATAAGTTATAACTATTTAATACTTGCAAAATTTTAAGTTATTTTTGGAGCAGGTGTTTAAATGCTCATTTCCCAGTGCAAAAGGAAAAAATAATACCAGTCAGGTTACCCATTTTTCCTGAAAACTTGAAAATTACCCTCAAATTCAAGCAACAGCAGCATTGACAGGTAATGGGAAGAGCTTAAATGTACTGAAGCATGGTTGTATTCTCCTCCCTCCCCCAGTGTTGTGTGCTGAAATGCTTCAATTACCTCAACAGAAATACTACAGGCTTAAAGTACAAGGAAAAAAAAACCATGAACCTCTTGATGTTTATGCTGCTGTCATGTATTTTTCTTGGGGCAAAAGATTAATTTTTGGGGAATTACTTAAATGAAGCTGATTCTTTCAATAGAGTTCTTTCAAAATGAACAATAAGTTATTTTCTTTAAGTTATTTTCATTAACATTCTATCAATCCTACTCTTGACTCAGTGACCATTCAGAAATCATTCAGTTTAAGGTGCAACTATCAGTTGGCATTCAATAAATTACATATACAGAAAACAACTGTGGTAAAAATAAAATAAAAATCAGACTACCTGTTTTATTTCCTATTTTCAATCCTATTTCAAATTGAACTTCATAAAATGCCAGTTCATCTGCATATTTCACAGGCAAAAGTGGCTCAAATAGCAGTGGGGTCTCCCAGCCTGACAGTCATCTTGGCCAACAGCAAACGCACATGAATCAACTCAATTGCTTTATAAAACAAAATAACAAGTCTATCTTAAAACCTATGACCATGCAAGAAAAGCATTAAAGGTTTCAGAAAGACATACTCTTTCTGACTTACACTCCATGAAGATTGTTATTTCAAATCCAAACATAGCATCCTCAATGAAGTGAAAATCTATATGCATACATACAAAATAAAGCACTTCACAATTCTGGCATTACTAAAATCTCTTTAGAAGGATAAAATGTTTTGAATGACTAACTGCTTGATGGGAGACAGTCAGCCATGACAGAATTAATTGCTGTGATCACTTTATGCTCAATTGCCAACTGCTGACAGATTACAGCCAAACTACAACCTCATTATCTTCATTATAAACTGATTCGGTTACAGCTGGGAAAAGTACTTTGTTCTCCTGAAAACTTGAGAGAAATTGAATGCTAAACTTAATAGTTATTCAAACAATAACCAAAAGGATTGAATTTAGCAGAAACATTCACGTCACTTTCAGAAATTTCAAACCTTTCAAGGTTTCTTGTATATATGTACTTTCTGATTAACATTTAAATAGATTAGGTATTCAGGAAAAGGGACAAAACAGTTGACATAAGACAGAATCTTATTCTAAACTTCATGCTTCTGATATTTCAGATTTACTGAGTGCAATAGCCAGTTCCAAGTCTTCTTGCTCTTGCTGTTTTAGTCTTGCCAATCTTTCTTTCTCTTCTCTTTCACTTTCCCTCTTAGCCCATTCAATCATGTCTTCCTCAGTAGAATACTGCATTTTCAAAAGACAAAACAAACCAGATTAATAAGACAATGATAACTACAATGGTCCAAGTCCTTGCTTTAAGTTACAATTAGGCTTTTTAAAAACCAGATACATTCTAGTCTTCAAATATTACTTGCTTTTTAATTTTAAGGTGCTTAAGATCAGCTTAGTCTAAGGTTTAACTAAGAAGAACTGCATCAAAGCTATCCAACTGATGTTGTTTTAAGCAGTGTTTCAAAGTTGAGTATTAAGCTTCAAAATGATGAGCAGAAAGTGCCATAATTCAAATTCAACTGTATTTTGGACAAAAGTCTATACAAGAAAAGTTCTGAATAAATAAGGAGAACATTTTGCAGAATACACCCCAATCCACACTGGGGACATCCGGATTTACCCTACTTGTATCCAAGATGATTTTCCCTAGGTGACAATGACTGTGACAATTAGTTGTAGAATGACTGTTTAATTGTGCAGACGAGAAATACTTCTGCCAAGAAGCAGCAAAATAATAAGGTAACCATTGAGTTAGAAGCCAAGTAGTAATACAAAGAAAGGTCAGTGTGATACAAGAGATAAAAAAAAAAAGAACATATTCTTTCCATGTATAGTGATGTGAACAGAATGCGAACTAAATTTCTGTGATACAATGATTATAAATCAGAGACAGTTAAGGGTATTCTCTTAAATAAAATACAAAAAGTTATGCTAAAGTTTGTTTCTAGTCAGCATGCAGAAAAAAAAAGAGGTAAGTGAAGCCCATGTCTTCATGAATGTCCCAGTGTTAAATCTGGAAGGATTATCATAATATACTCCAGCTAGTTTCTGCTTTGGGCCTCTTTAGGACATAAATGTAGAAAAGCTCGATTTTTCTCCATCATTCACTTAGTATTTTCAGTAATTGCAGCTGGTAAAGAAGATTTTTTTCCCTTCATAAGGACAGTGAAGATTTTTGCATTCTCCTCTACATTTCACATTCTCTCCCCCAAAGCGGCTTCTCAGCCTTTCTAACTAATAACTATGATCACTAAAAGCATTTCAGAAATTATCATGCTACGAGACACATCAACCAGTGCAAGTCAATTTTAAGAGCCTGTCAAAACTCAGTTTACTTCTATCAAGCACATAGTTTATTAGGTCTGAAAATAGAAAAAAAGCAGGATGATCAAGATACTGTGAATGCAAACCGCATTTGACAGGTATCAAGCTGCAGGTGAGATGATGCCTTTCAAAACTCCTATGTGCAAAAGCTCAACAGGAAAAAACCCAAAACTATACAAGCATGCACAAACCTTTAGATTTGCTTCTACTGCTTGGACACCAGGACGTCTATGAAATGGATTCTGGTTATAAAGAGACATTTACTACTTTATATTTCACTGTACATATGACTGGAATTTACCAGCCATTCCAAACTCACCAAATAGTTAACATTAACATACACTCTGATGATCAATATTTCTGGACACTGAAATTATGACCAAGCAGTTCAGTGACAGCTAATCTGAAATCATATTTTTTAATTGGATAGCTGACAGTGTGCTTGTTATACATATATAATTTAAATCTGCTATATGCCCTGATAAAATGGATAATCCCCAGAAGAGAGATTTTAAAAGTCCTATTTTCTAACAGCTAGGAGGTCTCCACGAAAAGGAAAAAATCACAAACTCAATGCAATTTAAACAGTAACTACAGCATTTTGCAGTATTTTATGTTAGGACAGCCGTAAATTAAATGTAAATACTGTTACAACTGGAAGAGATATCCCTTTTGTACAGGGAATATGTTTTAATGTTTTAAATTAGACTGAAGACTTCAGTATGAACAATTCAAAGCTGTCATTATACTGAAACAAAGGTAAAAAGAGTTTACTCACAGTACTGAAGTTTGCAAAATTGTTGGGGTCAGCCTCTTTACTGACGCTGGTGGGAGCAAATGGATCACTGAATAGATCTGCTTCTTGTTCTTTGGGAATGTCTGGGGTGGGGAAAGGCTGAAATGGATCGCTCGGTTTAAAGGAATCTGAAGAGTCTATTTGATTGATAGGTCTTTTCCCTTAGATTAAAATGAATTTAAAATGAATTTAAGATAGCAGGTAATAACATGCTAAAATAGTAAAAATAAAAGGAGCAAATTCAAAAGCTACTTGGAATGCAGCCTTTTGTAGTAAACTAGTGGAGTTGCACTGACTTCAGAGGAGGGATTGCCAATTTCAAAAACGAAGGTACAGTCCATAGTTTCTTAAAGGCTAATCAGGTAAAAGAGGAGCACATATACGTTAATGATTCAAGAACACAGTTATAGAACCATAGAATAGTTTGGGTTGGAATGGGGTTTAAGAGGGACCATGGGCAGGGACGCCTCACAGCAGACCATGTCGCCCAAGGCTCTGTCCAACCTGGCCCTTAACACTGCCAGCAATGGAGCACTCCCAACTTCTTTGGGCAACCCATTCCAGTGCCTCCCCATCCTCACAGTAAAGGACTTCTTCCTTCTAGCTAACCTGAACTTTCCCTGTTTCAGTTTGAACCCATTATCACTTGCCCTGTCTCTACAGACCCTGTACAGTTCCTTCTCTAGCATCCCTGTAGGCCCCCTTCGGATACTGGAAGGCTGCTATGAAGTGTTCACACAGCCTTCTCTTCTCCAGGCTGAACAGCCCCAACATACGTACTAATTAACTATCCTGAGAACAGTATTTCTAACAGGTTTGAGCCCCTACTCTATCAACACATTAGTTTTGTCTTCTGCTTCTCAACTGTCTGTGATCATTCCAACAAGGCTCTTTTATTATTTGCTTGGAACAAGTTAGCATAATTTTTCTCAGAGACCAGAAAAAACACCATGTCCTCTCTCTCACTATGCTAACATCAGGAATTTCTGGAGATTTTAAACTAACAAAATGAAGGAGTATGGTAACAAGCAATCACAGGTTTAACTATTTTGTCGATTCCTGCCTTGGTAGCTGCAGACATAACAGAATCACGCAGAAGCCCCACTTATCTTGTTCTACTTTTTTAGCCTAACTCTAGTCAGCTTTCAACACCTTTGAGGACATTAACCCAAACACTTTCTAGAACAGGTGAGCTGAATTCCAGCCCACCATTCTCTCTATATGTTACTGCTTACAGAAAAGGTTTCATTGCAGCTTCCTGAATCCAACTAATGGGTTCTGCAAGTGGCTCAACACTTACAATGGTTGCATTTTAGAACTTGCTTCTGTTGTAATTTTAGCTTAAAACTGCAGAATTGAACCAGAGCGCTTATTATTCTGTAAATCAGCCTAAAAACTCTTTCACAGACCAAAGGAGATTCTAATTTGTCAATGAATTAGAAAATACCCTCTTGGAAATATATGACTTAGACACTTCCAAGGTAAGCTTGCCATGACGGCTTTCCCTCATTGATGATGACCTACTGGCAAACAAAGAGTGCCTATTTCTTGACTAATGCGGGAGAAGCACCTTCAAATAACATCCAGAGAATTTTATTTCTGCATGGGAAGGATTAATAGTTCCCATTTCCCATTCTAATCCCATGTAATGCCACGCTTATGCAAGGTATAAGCATGAAATATACAATCTCCAATCTGCCCCAAAAATCATGTAATAAGGGCACTTATCAGTATCTAGAAAGGCAGTGGGTTTCAGAGGCAAGCAAACAGCCCTTCTGCATGCTTGTCAGTAGTGTGAAGAATTAAAAGAAAGATTTGGCGGCATTTATTTGAAAAAGCATTCCCTTGTTTTGGATCAGACCAAGGGAGTCATTAAAACCAAATACATGTAAGCATCCCCATTTATTATTTCTCTTAAGAAAATGATTAATTGGGAATTGTTATGAAAATAACCATGGCATCATATTTTAATATGTGAAAACCAAACCAGGCTACATTTTACTAGTCACCTATTGATAAGGATCCTGCTGTTTCACCAACCAGAAGCCTGCATTCTAAAACCAGATCTGTGCACCACATCATAGCCACTCCCACACAGTGAAGTCACTAATCCTTTTTTGTTTTAGATAAAGACCACCATTAAGAGGAAACACTATCAAGCACTGAAATTATCATTGTTCCTATCAGCTGTTTTAATGCTATTTACAATTAAACTGATTACTTGCAAGGCGCAAGCATGAACCAAATCTCGCATCAACATTGAACAGCTGAGTTTAAATTTTAGTATTAATACACCTACATTTACTGTGTTCCCCTTCTTTTGAGGAAAATGATGAATACATGCTTAAGTTTCATTCTACAGTTTTTCAAAACACCTTCAGGTTAATCCGTGAAGAGTGAAACAGGGATGCAGTAGAGTTCTTGAAGAAAGTGCAATAAAGGACAGAAACTTCAGAAATATTAGTGATATATTTTCCAATCTATGCAAAAAAAATTGAGAAGTCTGTTGTAACATGGGCTTGTTGCAACCATAAGAAGGTGGTGCTATCTTTGATAATTATGGCCTTATCTGGAAAGCAGGGACACCTTCCACTAGAGCAGGTTGCTTCAAGCCCCAACCAATCTGGCCTTGAACATTGCCAGGAACGGGGCAGCCACAGCTTTTCTGGGCAACCTGTGCCAGCACCTCACCACCTTCAGAGTAAAAACCCACTTTATGCCAAATCTGAATCTCCTTTCTTTTCAGTTTAAAGCCATTCCTCTATGTCCTGTCCCTACATAGTCTTGTAAAACTGTCCTTGCCATGGACTATACCAGAGGACTCCACTATCACTGAAGAGAAAACAGCATAGGAAACTTGCATGTATTACCATTACATTGGCTAGGCTGACTGTCACAGATCTCTGGCAAAGCCCCCCGGAAGAAGTTAATCTAAAAACCTGGGGCAGTCATTTAACCCAGTTTAATTCATTTTCCATTAAACTCAGAGGTTCTGCGATGGAAGAAAAAGCACTGAATTCTCACTTCACACACAATTTAATGCAAGATTCACAATATATCACATCAATAACCATTTAATTTGCAGCCATACTATGTTCTTGCAGATCCTTGTAATAACCTTTCCTGCTTTCTAAATCTGTTCTCTCACTGATCCCAAACACCATGCACCATTTAATTGCAAGGAAAATACCAAAGATCAGGAACAGACTTTTTTCACATCCTGCTTATTCAGTCTCAATTCAGGCACTTCCCCATCCCCTCATATTGCCCCACTCCAATATTGACAGCTAACTGCTAACATCTCAGCATTGGCTCTTACCAGGGGGTGGTGGACAGGGCCTTGTGGGAGTTCCAGTTTTAGGGGGCAGTGCAGGAGGAACATCCTCACTTTTAGCTGGTGGGTCATCAAATAAGTTTTGAGTTATGGTCACACTGTTGACAGAACCTGATGTGGAAGAGCTAAAGGGATCCTCGTTGTTGGCCTTTAACAAAGAAAAAACATTTTCAGTGCAATCCTATACTTTCCCCTTCTTGTCAATACTGCAGGATTGATTCAGAACTGTAGTTTGGACTAAGAGAAAAAACAAACAGAAGTATTTTCTTTACACACTCTGGGATACTGTAAGAATCAAGAAAAATCAGAATGGATTGTGTGTACAGCAATATAAAGTTGATTGCAGTCAAACATGCAAAAGTACTATTTGTGCTGTTAAACTCTAGTCATGGTAAATATAAAGAATTATATACAAAGACTACACTGCATTCTTTGCAGTGGACCATTTACTATAAAGGTCTCTTTTTCAGGAAAGTCAGCCACTGTAAATTTTTAGTAGTAGCAAAACTGTAATGAAACTGTTGGTAGAGAGGATAAGCTGTGTCTTGTCACCACAGATTCAAGCATTTTCTGCATGAGTAGCAGTAGCTTCATATTACCTTAGACAGCGTGCTAAAGTCAGCAAAGCCACTTCCAAAGGAGTCATTTCCAAACAGAGAGGCAAAGGGGTCTGTAGCTAAATACACACAAATCAAGCAAAACAGAATGAGATTAAAAGTTACATATCAAAAATACTGAAAGAGTCCCTCAACAAACAAATCATCATTGCGTATTTTGCAGCAGTGACTAATTAAAGTGAAATATTTTGAGGTGGGCACTTTAAGTAGTGTTTACAAAAGCTCATAAGTGTCAACTAACTATTAAGAGTAATAATTCTCCTAAACAGGGAGTAATTAAAAAAATCCTGGTATTCTGGTTTCCTACTTTAAAAATGTGACATTTACCACTGAAAGTATCAAATAACCATTCTCTGCTGAGCTACATGTACACAGAGGTATTTTTGTGTGCATACACCAAGGAATACACAAACACAGACATATATATATGTATATATGTAAATATGAAAAGCCCAGTGTAAAATAACGTACTTAAATCTCATATAATCTCAAACAAATTCAACAGTACCCTTTCATTCTTATGTGCCTGAACAACATCTAAAGCCAGCTATTCTACTGTAAAGCAAGAAATGCACTGTCTTTACCAATACTCACTTCTGCATCTCTAGAAAATGGCATTTTTCCCCTAAAATTACACAGACTTACAATATGAAATCACACATGGATTCATGTTTTGGATTACTGCTTGTCAGTACAACTTGGGAAAACAGGAGATTAGTCTTCCCTAACACATCTTTAGCCCTCAGATGTGAAAGGGTCACAGCAAAACAAAAGGAACAAGCTTTAATAGTAAAAATTCTCAATGAATGACAAGGGGTAATGGGTTCGAACTTAAACAGGGGAAGTTTGGATTGGATATAAGGAGGAAGTTCTTTACTGTAAGGGTGGTGAGGCACTGGAATGGGTTGCCCAGGGAAGTTGTGAAT
>JASSUY010012513.1:9634-27653 GCA_032466535.1 Forpus xanthops | reverse complement strand
AGCCAAAAATCCAAAACACAGTGCTACACCAGCTACTACTTAAAGGGGAAAAATGACTGCTGCTGCTGAACCCATGATACCTTTCTTATAGTCTTCATGTTGGATCTTCACCTGTTCCAGATCCCATTTATTTTTCTTTAACCTTGGCAATGAGAACTGTATATAGATCAACTCTTACTACCGCTTTATATAATCAAAATTCTTACAGTATTTTAGGACAAGAATTGCCTTTTCCATGGCTGCATCAAACTGGCATCTGATAATCTAGGAACATACTGATAGAGGTAGATACCTCTTCTGTCATTTCCAATTACTGAACCCTAGCTTATATGTTTAATTCTTATTTGTCCCTGCATGCTAGATTTTGCGCTTTGTTCTCTTAAGATTTCACTATATTTTTGTCATTCCATTTCTCTATTCATTCATGCTGTATAGTAGTTTTTTACTAACCAGAAAGTACAATTCAGTTAGAAGAAAGACGTCACTGAAGTCTAGTAGATAAAATCAGTGGTCTGCTAACAGTAGAAACATATATGCTGACAATAATGAAAGTGAAATAGGATCATTCTGAGAGCATTTTAAGATATAATAGAAATGATGACATTGATTACAGACCGGACCTTTTTTTTTTGCATAGACAGATAAGAGTACATGCCAATTACTGTTAGATTAAATTTAGGGTGGAGAAAAGGAGTTATGCAACTGATTAGATAAGTAGAGAATAAAAATAATGACCTGAGGGAAGAATGGAGCAGATACACAGTAGAACAGACTCCTCACATCTTATAAATTGAGGGCAAACACCCTGAAATGAATTGGTGCAGGAATAGGAACCTAAGAATCAGAGAAGAATCTGGCAAGGTAATGCCACACAGTAGAAGAGTCCCATCTCTTACTGTAACAACCAAATCAACTTATCTATATATTTACTGACTCCTTCAAAGTATACTACTATATTTGTGACGTATGATTTCCCTTTACAAGAAGCTTGAGTTGGCTCTTCCCTGTTATTTCCTATGTATGCCTGTAACTACTAGTTGTTTTTTTTTTCCCTTAGTGTGTTTCAGTTTGCTCAATACAGGGCCAGTTCTACTGGACTGTTTGCCAGTATCTCTCCCTGGATGCCTTTTCAAAAAGCAATCACTTTTTCTGCTTTCCTTTCTTGTGGAAGGAACGCTAACATAAGCAATAGGTTACACATTAGTCCATAACAATTTTGCTTTTGAGTCCCTTTAGAACTGTAAGGTGAATGATATCAGGTCTTGGCAATTTTTAACACAGGTGTCAACAGTTTGCTCTAAAACATCTTTTATTGAACTTTAAGGCAGTTCCTCCAAGAAGGGCTGCAATGGGTTCACAACTGATTTTTTTCCATTGTGAACCGTGGTGCAAGGAATGCATTGCATTCTACAATGACCATTTCTGCCATTAGTGCTTCTCTCACAGCTCAATAATCCATCAACACTACAGACTTTCTAATGGGCTGTCTGATGCATTTGGAAAGATTTCATCACGAAGGTATGTATTTTACCAAAAGCTTTTTGGCTGGCCTTGTGGTTTTACACTTCACCATAATGTAAGTATTCTAAGTATATTCTTTTGTGTTTTCGTCATTTGTACATGACTTCTGCTAAATACAGTATTCTCAGTGTATCTTACACTGTCAAGCTGATAAGTAATTCATAATTCATAGAGGAATAAAATTATTTTGTTCTTTGAAAATTAAAAAGGTATTATGTTATATCTGACTACATTCTCTTGTTGGACAGAAAGTGTTATGGTACCACCTACAGGGAACAGTGAATATTCTTGCTGTCTCCAATGTTCACTTTATCTTTTGGTATAAGAACTGCAAATGTATGGAAGTTCCTCAGACTCAGACAAAATATTATGCCTATATGTATGAATTTCAGAATGCTTTAATGGTTTGTTTCACACACTTGATACTCCTCTACCTGCTTATAAAGCCTGTCTGTAGGACAGAAGGAGAGCAGGCCTTATGTCAAACCTAATCAACTGCTTCCCATTTTGTATATTCTACAGCTAAGGGAAGGAGATGTACTGAAGCCACCACAAAGCTATGGAAACAAAGTCTTCCCTGTAATCCATAGACAATACATTTATTTCTTTTCAAGTAAAGAAAATAGAGAAACATTTATGAAAAATCCCATCAAATATATTTGTCAGCCAAAACCTAAACCAACTGTACCAGTTAAGATTGCAATTGTGGGACCTCCAAAATCTGGAAAGACTACAGGTAGGACAAATATTATCTATAGAACAAAACCTTATCTAATGACTATGTATCTCTCATTACTCCTATTAAGAAATCATAAACCATTAATACTGTTGGTCTTCCTGCTTTTCTTGCTGGGAATAGATTCTTTTACTTCAATTCTCTAGTGTCTTGACAGATACTTATGTGTTGTTCATCTGAATTTTATCCCAGCTTTTTAAGAAGTTAGTGACCTGGACCAGCACGTAAGAAATGTGGACTTTACACTGTTTGCACATCCTGTATTATTTCTGTTATTTTCTAATTGTTTTTTATTTCTTTCTGTCAATATGATCTAACGTAAAATGAAGAAATATTCCTATTCTATATATTCTGATGCTGTAATATAGGACCAGAACCCAAACCCAAATCTCACATTCCCCAGACTGTTTCCAAACTTGTAGATTTTCTTTCTCCCCTCTCCTTCTTTCTCTGTGACTCTTTCAACCCACAGGCCTCTGTCTTTAACTGAGGAAGCTGAAAACTCAGTTTACGCCATAGCTTAATGGTTAGAATAAGAAATTAGAAAAAGAAGAGATGGGCTCAAATTATCTCCAATTAAGGAGTAAATTTTAACCATATTTCTTGGAAAACTGATCTTACTGCTAGGATGTTTTGTAAAAGGGGCATATTTTCTAAAATATTTTGTAATAATATTGACTACTGTTGCTGAAGTTGTCGAATTGCAGTTCAATTGCAATTGCAATTGAAGTGCTCAACTGAATGCTGTTAGTGCATTGGACATGCTTTGCCCTTGAGGGTGCCCACTCACAAAGATTCTGCATCAGCAATAACCTACGGAATGAGCTGAGCAGTTAACTTCTAAGACTAAGGACATATTTTAGCAATCTAAGTTGTGATGTTGCTTACATAAAAGTTGTGTGTTGAAATCAAAATATTTTGCAGTTGCCAAGAAGTTTGCAAGTGTATATGGGTTACTGCGTCTGAGCATAGGAGAAGCCATGCGGCTTGTGTTAAACAACCAGCCTGAAAGTCAGCTGGCACTTACGTTAAACTGGCACCTTCAGAAAGGACTGACCGTACCTGATGCACTGGCCATCCAGGCTCTAGATGTGGCTTTGATGAACCACGTGTGTAATACCACTGGGTAAGAGTCTTGTTTGGGTTTCAGGCTTTTTTTTTCAAGACATACCCATCTCTTCATAGGCAGTGATTCCTATGTTATCACTAAAACAATTTCACTGAGACACATCAGGATTAACAAAATAATCCATACAAAATTATCTTCTTCATATTACTCTGGGAAATCAGATTGAAGCATAATTTTCTGCAGTTTTCAAGTAAGTATATTCCAGTAAATCCAAATAATATGCTCAATGGAAGTTCCCCTTCTTAGGCAATAAGCCACTATTTCTATTATCCTTTGAGAACTACCATGTTATCTCTCTTAAACCAGCTCCAGTACCAACTCAGGCATCTGATTCTGTCTGGTCACACAGACTGGTTCAGTGCTTAGCATTTTTTTCTGGTTTTGTTACAACTGAAGTTATTAAGGAGGAACTGAAACCAGCAAATTGTTCCACCTCTTCATGTGATCCTGATCTCCTATGCTCTTTCTCCACCACTTCTTTCTCCACAAATATCTTCTATAGTGGACAGATTTAAAAAGCTTCATGATCATCATTTTATGACATTCAACTCCTCTATCCAAAAAGGAGAACTGTTTATAGGGAAAGGTACTTCTGGAATAATTTCTGAAAAGTATTTGAGCTTGACAGCAGAATTCTTTCAACACTTGAATATTGTTAAACACTTGAATATTGTTTCAATGTATTTTGTCCCAGTATTGCCTAATAAGAGAAAAGCATCTCTTCTTCAATATGATTAAAAAGACTCTTCAAGTACTGTATATCATTTTACTTCTACTTTAAAAACTATTCCTTTCAATCCATATGTAGATTTTCACACTTAAAATTATATTTCTGAAAGACTGATGTGTCAGAATTTTAAAGTCTGTCATTTTTATAAGTCAGAGCCATCCACTTACATTCCTATACCTTTTGCCTTTTGTGTATTTTCTCATTTTAGCTATTTGATATTTTACTTTTTCTTTCTTCTCTTTTTTTTTTTTTTTTGGTTTTAAATTCTAAGGAGTGAAGAATTGTCTATCAAGTCAGGGAAGCAGTAACTTCATGGCATGGCTGTAGACTTTTGTGTTGATTGAGAACGTACTAGGAATATACAGTCTTAATGGTTAATTAGATACTGACTTCTTAGGAAATCTTTCTGTTTCTGTTTGTATGCAGAGTTGTAATTGATGGATATCCTGTAACAACAAACCAAGTAAACCTGTTGGAATCAGCTAGGATAATACCAATGAAGATCTTTGAATTAGAAATGGATACAAAGGAAGTGTTCAGAAGAGCACTGTTGGATAAGGAAAGCATGACTAGGTAGTGATGCTCCATGATATTGATATTTTTATTCACATAATATTGTAATTTGTCTCTTTATATTCCTCAAGTGCTATACCCAGAGAAGCTGTATCTACGCTGGTGCATAACCCAGCTGTCTCCAGACTCCACATATGAGAAGATGTGGGCACCAGTCTCTCTTCATTTTAACACATTAATTTCCAGAAATGAAGACATAAGGAATCTGTGGCATGCTCTAGCCAGATCCGCTGATGGTATAACTGTGGGCACAGATGTGCAATGCTGTGCATGCACTGCTTAGTTAAACTGGTTTTAATGAAACCATACATCAGAAATGTTACTAGTTCACTCTGCTGCTGAAGTTTATTATTCATCAATTCAATTATTACCATCATAAGAGAAACTGATAATTCATCTAATAAGCTCTCTTTTCAGCCTTAAAGTTCTTTTTAAAAGATGAAAATAATGTACATTTTAATAATGTATACAATTTGTGACTTACTCATACAAATCTTTCAGTTCAACTCAGCCCCTTCTTTGTTCTTCTAAGGAGATAAAAACATTCTGGTTAAAAGAGCTGATGGTTGTTTTTGAAGAAGACTAGTAAGCAGTTTATAAATAGAGAACTAAAAAGAACAGAACATTAACCTTAAAATTAAATTGTGTGAGAACCTGGTTCTCATTAGGGGAAGTGTTTCTAAGAAGTTCCAGATAACTTAGAGAATTATTGCATGCCTCCTTCATTTTGCCTCTTTCTTTTTATCAAGTAATCAGTACAATGTTTGTTTACTGAAAGCCTAAAGACTATTTCCATTGCAAAAAATTAATGCTGTCTTTTTAAAAGTATTTACTTCAAACTTTTCATTTTAAATCCCAAACTAATTACATTTAATTGGCTTAAATACAAATCAAATGTGCATTATCAGATATTTCTCAAAGGTACAAATTACAGAGAAATTAATCCTATTAAAAGAGAAGGTTTTTTTTGGTTTTTTTTTGGTTTTTTTTTTAGCGTAATTTAAATTAAAAAACAGAACAGCAAATGCTCCATTGTTCTAGTTAAAAATTCTCTCCTCATCTTGCAAAATACTTTTAGAGGTCAGATGGATTATTTTTATTTTAGTATATGTAAATATGACACACAATTTTCAAAATATATCCAAGGATTGTGGCTAATTCTTGATTTTAAACAATGGCATAATTCAAAACCAAACCTGTTTTTCATTAACAACTAACTTCCATTTAAAAAGTTGCACAGCATTTTGTCTAGGATACCATTTAACGGTGTATTAGTAATGTGTGTCAGTTAACATGTGCTGATACGGTCCAAATGCTTAATGGAATTATTGATTTGTATCTGAGACTGAAATGGCAAAAGTTTTGTTCTTTGTTTCTGAACATAGCTGTCTGGTCAGAAGTATGCTGCTTTTCATATGTAAATGGTAACATTCTCAATGAGAAATTTGTATTTCTCTAATATGTTCTACAGTGTCAAGCAGGATTTTGTAAAAAGGACTTAAAGTGAACTCTAGAATTTGCATGTGAAATTCAATAAAATTATCTAATCTTCACACTTAAATCACTTTTATTTTTCATTGTCTTCAGACCTCCGTACCCTGAACATGACAGCTCACAGATTCTAGCTATTAAAAAATCCTGCTATGAACAGCACATTAATGCAATCAGGACTTACTATAAGAGGGAGCATCAGAACTGGTGTGCGATTGATGCTTTTCGGAGCAAGTGGTGGGTCTGGAACAAAGTACTGCAGGAAGTTCAAGTGGTTATTAAAGAAATCCAGATATACCTGGAAAGAATAAGAGAAGGTAAAACAAAAAAAAAAAAAAAAAAACGTTTCTCACAATAGTATTTATTTCTTTAAGAAGCTTCAATGTAATGAGTGCATTTCAACTTCAACTTGCTTTGGATGAAGCTAATTCTTGAGCATGTACATAGCCTCAAATTCTCCAATCTCATCTGCAGAGATCTTGAAGAGATCTCTTGAAAAGAGTAAAGACAAAACCAACTACAGGACAGTCTCAGGCCACTCTCCAAAGAATGGGATAACAGTATACAGATGAAAGACGTCACAGGTCTCATGGTCAGTGATAAATTACAAAGGATACCTCAAAGTATACAAGGGGGACTGTAACATGCAGCTTCACTTAAGTGTCAGTTCAGGATGGAAGATGGAAGGAAGGAGAAAACGTCAATTATAAGTTTGGAATTATAAGTTTGGAATTAAGGCTAAATATTCCATCCAAGTTAAATTCTGTGCTGTGGAAAACCACTTTGGTGTAAAATTACAAACTTTCCATTTGAATTTTGTGTGTCAGCATTGGCCAGGTTTAAACATACCTGTGCCTCTGAAGGGCAAACAAACTTCCTTATATTTACCTTCTAGTTTCAACATTTACAGCTCTGTGGCTGCAACCTTCTTAAAAGTCATAAAAAAACAAAAACAAAAACAAAAACAAACAAACAGACCACTTTTTCACATCAAGCTTGAGAAGCATAATTTTAAAATATTTTGGGTTTTTTTGTATGACATTTTATTCAAGATTTTGAATAAATATCATCCAGATAGACTGTAGCACTTGCAAGACATGGACGAGTAAAGGGGAGGCTTTTAGAACACCCTGTACACTTTTTCACCAATATAAATGAATATAATAATAACTAAAATGTTCCTTAGTAACAGAAACAAATAAACCAATCAATAATAAATAAAACTGTCAGGGAAAACAGAGTAAATTAAGCATACAGAGTATCCCACATTATTAATAAATGCTAGAAAAATGTTATTAACTGGTAAAATGGGTTGCAACTTCATTTTAATATCAATCTATAAAAATTGCTGGCTTAATTCTCATTATTTCATATCATTTTCATATACCGAATTGCAGTATCTTCCAAACTGTAACATTTCTGAATAAAAATGTTTGATGTTTATATGTCTTTCATTAATAAAACATTGCTTTTATTACCAGGCAAAGCAGCCAGCATTGCTGACTTATGTATCAGTCCTGAAGAGCTGCAGCATCGGCTGGGGGAGTTTGGACAGTACTGCCCTGTAAGCCTTGCAGAAAAGGGCGAACTGGTTGACTGTTCTGTAACATCATCACTGCAGTTTGCAGCAGAATTTAGAGGGCACTATTACAAAATGGCCTCACAGGAAGAACTAGACGTAAGTATCAAAAAGGTCAGGAGGGGATTATGGGAAAAGGGAACATTGTTGCCTAGATTCTTTGATTCCAGACAGAAAAAACAATATGTAGTCTGATTTAGACTAGCATTCTTAGTATTCAAGCTCTTGTTCTGAGCACTGCTGCTATCAAATGTCTAGGCAGACAAAATGCAGCAGAGAGCCCATTCAAACCAAAGCTCCTCTTAAAATTATCATAGACCAAACATTCTTGTTAAAGCAATCATTCCCTCCTTTCTCCATCTTTTTTCGGGGAGACTGGGAGTAGAGAGTGGCTAATGATAGCACTGGATAGTGGGTGGATGGTAATGAGTTCAACAGAGAGTGGGTTGGGAAAGTACTTACCTGAAAGCACCAGCAGCAGTGCCAGTATACTAAGAGAGGTGCTGTACAAGAAAAAAAGTATCTACATTGTGTGAGCCGGTCCTCTGGAGTTTTGACTTAACAGTGCTTCTTTCATTATAAAACCATTTAATTCCTTTTTCTACAGAAATTCTTGATCAGACCAGAGGTTTATGTGTCACCATTGGCACCTCACCCTCTCCCACCCTCAGATATGCTACCAAAGAAACTGACTGCAGCAGAAGTGAAGGCCTCATTCCCTGTAAGTGCCCAAATGCACGGATGCTGTCCAGTCACTTACCTGGATGGAAAACAGAGGTACATCACTGTAGTTTTCATAATCTGAATTACAGGCTATGTGTCCTACATTAGCACATTTATGAGGAAATATTTTCAATAATAGTGTTCAGTCTGGACAGGAAAAGCAATTACTATTCTCTATATTGTGCCTGTGGCTTTGGAAATCAATGCAGAATCACTTTTTGAAACTCATACGGCTACAAGTTCTGCAAGGACATGTGTTGCCTTACTGTTTTTTGTGATGAAGACTGCTAGGGTACAGTTTGTTTTCTCTATCATAAGCCTTCAAAAGTTCAAACAAATCTCAGAAAAACTCTGTAGATGCAAAACTACCAATTATGATTTTTATAAGAGATTAAAAAAGTTCCACCATGGATTTCCTCAGTGTGCAGGAATTTCTCATAAAGGCAGAAGTGTACGTCGATTCTATGCTGCCCCTTCTTAATCTCCTGAACAACTACAATTGGCATTTTTACTAGAAGAGCTCTAATGAAACACAATAAAAGCCCCTTAATAAGCAGATTTCGAGGCAGAGACTCTCAGATTTTGAGCCTTGCAAGTGTCAGTCATGTGGCAGAAACTTGGATGATCTAGTTGCTACTTTTTTGCAGTTCCTATATTTGCTAAATTACTGAAGGCTCCCAGTAGCTCTTGAATTTACATTGCACAAATTATGTTTTATATTTTTTGTGAATGAATACTCTTTCTTGCTCCGTCCCCTCAGATATGAAGCTTTGGTGCCTGGCAACATTGAGTACTCAGCAAAATATAAAGAGAAGATATATATTTTTGAAAGTGAAGAAAAACTCCTTAAGTTTATGAGGTGAATATACTAACTGCATTTCAATCTTTAATCATGTCAGTGTTTACACATCTGAAAAGTGCTTATTTTTTATTTCTTTAGGTTACCAGAGAACTACTGCAATCTGAAGCTTCCACGTAAACGTCCTCCAGTAAAGGAGCCACTACTACTCACTGCACTTCCTTTGCCTGGATACCTTGAACAGGCCAGTTTTTCCTTTTCTATTTTAAAGAGGATTTTGCAATGTGTAGTATATCCCACACAGTTTATTTCATTTTTAATAGGAGTCTTATGTTTATTATGGGATTATATTAAATTGAAAAAATGTGTACTTACAATTGAGAGGATTTTTTTTAAGCTTTAGAATAATATATATTTGTAGCTTCAATGGAAAAAATGCGAGTAAGGCCATCACAAGGGAACAACAAACTGCAATATCATATTATGGATTTGCTGACTCTGTTGTTTTTCATATACTGTAAGATTATATTTTGCTTTGATTTTTAAAACCAAGATAGACACAAGTCTATCTGGAATCATTTAAGCATAGTGGGTTACATTTTGAGTCATGAGCATGAAACAAAAATCACTTTCCTCCCTATTTTACACTATTTCTTATCTTCTAAAATTCACAACTTAGATATCATCCTGTACTATTAGATCTGAAAGACAACAAGATCAGGCTTTAAGATTTCTGTAATGGTCTTCTACAACTGTTTTCTTTCTTTAGGGAGTAGCGACTTCTCTAATAAAAGCTCTTAACGAAGTAGGCTGCTTAAAGCCGAAGTTTCCATTCCTAAGTGTAAAAAAGACTGCTCTGCTGTTTGTCGCCTGCCATTTAAAAGGTAAAGTATAAATAGAGTATAAATAATATGCTATTCAAAATAATGAATTATATAAATGCAGTCATCTGATACAACACACATAATCAATTTGTGTAGTTTTCTTATGTGGAACTTGAGAAAATACTATTATATACTGATTTAAGTACAAACTGCCAAGTTTCTTGGAGATGTGTACTTAAAGAAAGGAAGGAAAATAAGGTCAATAGGATAAGTAGATAAGTAAGTGATCTCTCAGAAATCATGCGACTTAATAACATTTTATTACCAACACCCTCGTGACCTTAAAACCGCTTCTAACATGTATTGTTGGGAGATTTTAAACAGAAAGTAAAATATTATAATCTAGAAGGTACTACATTTTAAACTAGTCACAGACAACCTGTATTCTCTTTAAAACTGACTAAAACTACTGTAATAAAAAGCAGCTGAAATAATGTCTGAGGAACAGTTCAGGTGACTGAATGCTTGCCTTTCTTCAGCTGTATCAGGCGGTCAAATAAAACTTATTAACAAGCCTTGCCTTGCAGATAACTTAAAGAAAGCTTTCTGATCATACACATCAACAACAGCACATCAGCTAAATATGTAAATGGCAGGGCTAATTGTACTGAAAAACAGCCTAAGTGCACATAAACACCTGCTGTTTTCAAAAAAGCCTTTCTTTTCCATGGAAACACTAAGTTAACACAGTATGAAAAAATAGATATTCTTGCAGGTTTTAATTGGATTTTTAAGTTTTCAGCACAAAGAAATGAAACGTTATTTATCAGTCTGCTTATTTGTGAAATTATCTGGGAATATCTGAATACTAATGTGATTCAGAATATCACTATGTTGATTATTTTTAACTTCTTTATTAATCAACAGCCCAGTTGACCTTACTTTTCCATAACAAAGATACAGAGTCAAAAACTAAAATCAAGTGGTTTATACTCAACCCCCAAAATAACGATAAAGTAAAACACCTCATGGGTCTAGCAGAGGTTAGGACTGCTCCACTGAGGGAAGTTGTTTGAGCTTTGTCTCCTCTGTTCATATTTGGGGCTTTTTAGAATTTTGTTTGTTTGTTTGTTTGCAGTCCACAATAGCTGTTGCGGCCAATAATCTTTAATGATTTGTAATCACCCTGAACAGTGACAGCTTTTCAGATTTCAACAGCTTAGTTTGCGGCTGTGCTGTACCTTTGGTCGGAGACTTCTGAAGCAAGACTTCCATTTCTTCAACCTACCAGTTTTGACAATGTGTTCAGTGGACAAACTTTATCTTGCCTTTTAGTATTCTACATTTTTAATTATTCTTTTAGATAATTCTTTTAGCCCAGAGAAGTTGTGTCTGCCCCATCCCTGGCAGTGTTCAAGGCCAGGTTGGACAGGGCTTGGAGCAACCTGGTCTAGTGGAAGGTGTCCCTGCCCATGGCAGGAGGGTTGGAACTGGATGAACTTTAAGGTCCCTTCCAATCCAAACCAGTCTGCAGTTCTACAATAATGGTAATCTTTATTATCTGTCTAAAGTTCTTCACATCCCATGTTTCCTCATGCAGTTTCCTGAGACCTCCAGACTGTTCCTGGACTATCACAGATTTCTGCTGGCATAGCTTTGTTAGGGAAGACCACTGAACAGTGCAGGTACATAAGCCCCTGCATAAATGTACAGTTATGAAGCCAGCAAACTTTTTATACTGTAGTTTCATCCACAAAAGCTGTTTTCATTCAACTGTTAGCACAGTTTTGCTATCATAACAATGTCCACACTAGGAGTGCTTTGTACATGTATTACATTAAATCATTACTAGCACTAAAGGTCATACAAATCTCTTCTCCTCACACAGTGACTGTTTGACCATAGGAATCCAGAAAAACAAGTTATCTTTTATCTCCTTTGCAAATACAGCATTATTTACTATTGCACGTCTTCAAAGTAGTCACATAGTCCCTAATCAAAAACTTGATCAAAGCGCTTCATGTTGTGGTCCCCTGGAAACTTTTACATCCTATTCCTATCTAAAGTAAGGCTTTCACCTTCAACTTATGTCACTCTAATCTCACATCTAAATAGAAACTTAGCACAAGAAACAGTGGTTTAGTTACTGCTGCAGCTGCTCTGACACCAATACTGTATTGCTTTTAGTATTCAAGAACAGAAGGTACAGGTAATCAGTCATAGATACAGAGAGATTTACTCCTGGAAAAAATACTGAACCATACATCACAAGAGTGATTTAGTGCCCTTCAAACTTGACTCCTGTGAGAGATCTACCTACAGCTATCCTTGAAATATCACTCAGAAGCTGTAAAATGCAGTTGCCTACAATTTAAAGCCAGTGGGATGAAGTGTCTTACAGCATAGTTCATGTTGTCCAGTTTTTGTAATGAGACATACATACCATCCCCAGGAAAAAGAAAATGGTTATGATTTGGCTGTCTTAAATCACTCCTTTCCCTTTGCCCCTGTGTCAATTAAAATAATAAAGGATGCTCTTGAGAACTGGCCCTCAGTACTAATGTGCTTAGGGCAGACAGGTAGGAAAGAAAAGAAACAGTATCTTCACTGTAAAGTTCCTGGTGTTGACATTTCCTTCCTCCTGCGAACTGTCAGTCAGCTCTGGATTTTTTACAGGCAAAGCATTTAGATCATAGAACACATATGCCATGGATGTGGCAGCATCATGCCAGTGTCAGCCATACCATGCAATGCCATGTCAAGGTATGTGCCACCTCGTCCAAGTCTGGCACTGCCTGGGGTTATCACCAGCCCCTCACAGCCCAAGAAACAGGAAGCTGATGGCAGCTGAGGGCGTTTGTGGTTTACAAAAACTTTGAGTGATTTTTTTTAATTTTGGGTAACGTAATGCCATGAAGTTAAGTGGAGACACTGAGATGTCGCTTAACTCCCTGCAGCACACAACACACGGAGCCCGGAGCCAACGCGGCAGGCCTACCGGAAGAAGCTGGCACAGTTCGTGGAGCAGTGTCAGCTCGTGCCCTACCTGGGGGCCGCCATGGCAGGGCCCTACAAGGAGCCACAGCACCGGCCGTTCGGCCTCGACGGCAGTCTTCAGACCTTCCTGTCACTGAGAGACGCTCGCCCTAGCTTTGCATAGCCCGGGCTGCGCGTCCGCACCCCACACACCCGCATCCTTCTCGTAACGCAGGAACACTACAACACGGCCGGTGAGCAAAGACAAGTTTTCCAGGCGCAGCTTCTTAACTGTGAGCTCTTACAATTAAAGTCTCTCACCCCAAGCCTCGATTAATGCTTACTACACATCGCGGCCCCTCCCGAAAACGCGCGCATCACGGGCAGAGGGCGGGACCGACCCACCGCGTGGTGCGCGGTACGTCAGGACGCACGGCTCGCCTCCATTGCTGCCGCCCGGACCGGAAGTGCAGCGGCGGTTGCGCTGAGGGCGGCCCGGCGAGGGAGCGGTGAGTGCCGACTGACTCTCCCCTCCGCAGCACTGGGCCGCAGCCGCCGGGTCTGGGGTGGGATTGGCCGGCCGGGGCGAGGGGATACGGGCCGGTGGTTCACGGGCCGCACCGCCTGCTGAAGGTGCGAGCGGCCTTCCCTGCTGGCCGCTGAAACCTGAGGGAGCGAGTTGCGGGGGGCGGGTGAGGGGATTGTGATGCTGCCAGACTCCTCCCGCGCCCCGCCCACCGCGGGTTTTACAGTTTCTCCGCTGTCCGGGCCGTGCCCCTTGTCTCTGTTCGTGTGGAGAACCGGCCCGGGGCCGGCGCTGTTACTGAGAGCCAGACCCCAGGACGCGCGTGGTGCTCCTGCGCCCTTCACAGCTCACCAGCGAGTGGGCGGGAGCCAGTCTGCGGCGTGGGAGCCTTCCCTGTGTATTCCAGCAGTTCCCAGGGAAGTGGTGGAATCACCGTCCCTGGAAGTGTTTACAAAGAGTGTAGATGAGGCTCTTAGTGTTATGGTTTACTGTCGGTCTTGGCAGTCCGGGAGTAACGGTTGGACTCCATGCTCTTAAAGGTCTTTTTCAACCTGGCTGATTCTGTCATTCTACAGCCTTACTCTAGAATTATGAGGGTTTTTTTTTCAGTTACATGCTGGTTTGATTTTGCAGTCAAAAGTTGTAACCTCATGAATGACAAAGCCCTCTGTGGAACGTCTACTGCCAGTTCCCTAAGAGGCTGTGGAGTCAGACCTGCAGCCATGCTTTAGGGTGCTCCAGCAGCACCAAGCTCACATCCTCCAGAAGTTAAAGCTACTGGATAAAACAGTTTGGTTACATCATGAGCTGTTTGGTAGCTGAGTGGAGCTAAAAAAAATTGTGGGCCACTTCAGCAGCATTTGGGTATCATCTGTATGTAGCATAAGTTGTTTTTTACAGCACCCATTACAGTGATTGGAACTATTGGGCTCACTAAATAGAAATACAAATGTTTGTATTTAATATGACTCTTATAAATTAGGATGGCAGGTTGCTACTTTGTTTCACCTTCGGTTCATTTGATCCTCTTGAGGTGGACATTTTTGGCACACCTCTTCTGTAGTAGTGTTTGGTGGATTCTTCTGAAGTGGTTGGATTTTCTTTTTAATTTTTGCAATTTACTGTTGAAGAAGCTTAACACACCAAATTGATGGTTAATAATTAGCATAGCCACACCTAGTTTAGACATAGCTCCTAAAAAAGCTGCTGTTTTTCTTCTTTCATTGCCCCCCTCCATAGGCTGAAGCTTAGCTTAGAGAGATCAGCTGGACAAGGGAGAAAAAAATGAAACAAAAGACTCATAAGGACAGGAGATCGCTCAACAATTAGCTTCAGAGGCAAAACAGACTTGACTTGGGGAAATTACAGTCAAATCAGAGTAAGATAATGAAACGGTGAAACTGACTCTTAAAACATCTTTCCCCCGTTCTTCCCAGACTCTACTCACAGTTTCTCTACCTCATTTCCTGCAGTGATGAAGGGGGATGGGGAATGAGGTTTGTCATCAGTTCATCACAGGTTATCTCTGCTGCTCCTTTGTCCTCAGGAGAGGACTCCTCTCACTCTTCTGCTCCAGTCTGGCATCCTCCATGAACTACAGGTGAATATCTGCTCCACCATGGATCTCCATGTACTGCAGGGACAGCCTGCCTCACCATGGGCTATACCATGGGCTGCAGGGGAATCTCTGCTCCTGTACCTGGAGCACCTCTTACCCTCCTTCTGCACTGCCTTTGGGGTCTGCAGGGCTGTTGCTCTCACCTGTTCTTACTCACCAGCTGCAGTTGCTGTGTGCAGGTTTTTCCCGTCCTGTTATGCTGGAGGCACTACTGCTGTCACTGGTGGGCTTGGCCTTGGCCAGCAGTGGGTCTGTGTTGGAGATGGCTGGCATTGGCTCTGACAGACACAGGGGAGGCTTCTGGCAGCTTCTCACAGAAGCTTCTCTGTGTAGCCCCTCTTGTACCAGAACCTTGCCATCCAGGCTAAATACACCATTTAGGAGCTGTTAACATAGAGTTCTTTTTGTCCAGTTGTTTTAGTTTTGAAAGGAGTTTTTGGAAAGGGTAGCCTTTTTTTTATTTTTCTAGATGCTATATAGTTCACAGTACATCAGAGATAAATGAAATAACAGGCAGCAACTCTTGAAGAAGGTATTTGTAGCCATTTCTTATGATTTAAAAACACTTTTCAAAGAAAATATGTTGGCATCAGTGTTGATTTTTTTTAAAGAAAGTTCAGAGGTTTGAAAATTGCTTCAATACTGGCTGAATGCTAAAATGGGCAGATGATAGTTGGTGTCTTATAATGCAAACTTGTGAAATATTCCTTAATTACAGCTATTCTGGTTTTGTAGGCACCTCCTTTCATATTTGCAATAAAAATGGCAGAAACGACTTCTGATTCTTCTGAGAAACTGGTCATCATCCACTCCAAAGCTCACAAAGATACCATTCTAGCTAATTTTGAAGAACAAAGGAAAAAGGATTTTCTTTGCGACATTACTCTGATAGTGGAGAATGTGCAGTTCAGAGCACATAAAGCTTTGCTTGCTGCCAGCAGTGAATACTTCTCAATGATGTTTGTTGATGAGGGTGAAATAGGACAGTCAATTTACATGTTGGAAGGAATGGTTGCAGACACCTTTGGGGCACTGCTAGAATTTATCTACACTGGTTGTCTCCGTGCCAGTGAAAAAAACACAGAACAAATTCTGGCTACTGCACAGCTGCTGAAGGTGACTGACTTGGTGTGGGCCTGCACAGACTATCAGGCCAGCTGTAGCCCAGGTAGTGCGTTACCAGCTCCAGCTAATAGTGGAGCCTCTGTAGCTGTTACTGCAGGTGACAAGAAAAATGAAGATCCACCAAAGAGAAAACGAGGGCGGCCGAGGAAAGTCAGGAATGTCCAAGAAGAAGAATCTGGAGGAAACTCTGCTGAAGATGTGCAGTTGAGAGAGAACAACTCCATGCAAAATAAGCAAAACTTTATGGCAAAAGACACTGAAACAGAAGAAATAGTTGCCAGCGAACAGGCTCCAGTGAGGAAGGATGCAGAAGAAAATGAACGTACTTGTGGCTCAGAAGATGCTGTTGATCTGTCAGCTGAGAAAGATGAGAATTATGATCCCAAATCAGAAGGAATACAGAGCACTCGGAGCCGTTACAGCAAACGTAGAATAAGAAGGTCAGTCAAACTAAAAGATTATAAACTTCTTGGTGATGAGGAGGAAAAAGGACTGGTAAAGAGAACTGATGGAAAAAGAAAACGTGCAGGTTCTGAAGCTCACTGTAAAGACTGTGGCAAAGTATTTAAATACAGTCACTTCTTAGCTATTCATCAACGAAGTCATACAGGTAGGTATTAAGAGACTGCTGCTTTTGGGTCAGGGTTTAATGACTTGCTGAAATGTGGCTGTTGTCTACAGCAAGAACTGTCCAGAATAGCATGCTGATCCAAATTACGGTGTCTCCTATGTTTGCTTTTTTATTCCTGTCAGCAGACCTCATAGCCTTTATATCTTACCTTGATTGCAGTTTAGTTAATCATTTCACTGTTTAAATGTTGAATTATATGGCAATGCTCAAAGAATTATTTTATTGCTGCGTGAAGCTTGTCTCTTAATTCTCCTTATCACTATTTGAAAGTAATTTTTAATGACTAGTTTATTGCAGTGCATCTCCCTGTCAGAATGTCTAATGAGAAATAATACATCCACACTTAAAAATGTCATCTTTTGCTTTTAGGGGAGCGCCCTTTTAAGTGCAGTGAGTGTGGAAAAGGCTTTTCCCAGAAGCATTCTCTTCAAGTCCATGAGCGGATGCACACTGGCGAGCGGCCATACACATGCACTGTCTGCAGTAAGGCTCTGACAACAAAGCATTCTCTTCTGGAGCATATGAGCCTGCATACAGGTAAATTGTTTTAAGGTGAATGGAACCTTTCTCCCCCAACAATTTGCCTTTCTGAAAAAAAGTATTTCTGCTCTTTCTTGTGTGTGCTGGTTTATTTATTTATTTCCTTATGCTTCCTTTGGATGTGGCTGGCTTTTTAATAAGTGATCTTCTTTACAGGGCAGAAGGCTTTTACGTGCGATCAGTGTGGGAAATACTTCAGCCAAAAGAGACAGCTCAAGAGCCACTATCGAGTACACACAGGTATAACAAGTTTGGGTTGAAGAGCTGGCTTATAATCCGTGCTGATTTGTCCTCCTAAAGATTGACCAAGGCTGAAAATCCTTCAGTGATGCCACCCTGGTGTGTGGTACTGTCATGGTTTGGGGCCCCTCAAACAGTTTTGTACACTCCCCGCTCTTTCTTCCCCAGTCCCGGGGAAATAGGAAGGAGAATCAAAAGAATACAACTCCCACAGGTTGAGATAAGAACAGTTTAGTAACTAAGGTATAACATAAATCA
>JASSUY010012512.1:3188-19451 GCA_032466535.1 Forpus xanthops | reverse complement strand
GAACACTGCCAGCGATGGAGAATTCACAACTTCCCTGGGCAACCCATTCCAGTGCCTCACCACCCTTACAGTAAAGAACTTCCTTATATCATTTGTGAACCTGCTGAGGATGCACTGGATCCCATCATCCACTAATGAAGATGTTGAACAGCACTGACCTTGGTTGTTCACTTTTTAATCCACTGTCCCCTTATGTAACCTGTACTTTGCCAGCTTGTCTCTGATGTTACAGGAGACAGGGTCAAAAACTTCAACAAAATCAAGGTAAATGCCAATCGCTGTTCTTCCTTCATCCGCCAAGCTAGTCACCCCATTGTAGAAGGCAGTAAGGTTAGTCAAGCGTGATCATCCCTTCATAAAACCATGCTGCTATTTCCAGGCACCTTCTTGTCACTCGTGTCTGGAAGTAGTTTCCAGGAGCGGGTGTCTGTCACCTCCCTGGAGTTTGAGGTGGTGCTGAAGGGCCTGTAGTTCTCCAGTTCCTTACTGCCATTCTTGAAGGTTGGAGTAATGTTTACTCTGTTCCACTCTTCAGGAGCCTCTCTTTGTTGCCATGACCATTCAAAAAATATTTGTGAATCACAGTGGCATCAGCAGCTCCCTCAGCACTTCAGAGATTATGTGCAACCACTTTGTTTATGTGCTCCCTAATCTGGTCCTTCCTCACTGAGGTTAAAAAATCTACCTTGCTCCAGATTTTTGCTCAGGGGCATGGGATTTCTGAATGCAGTTTTTACTGGTAAAGGCTGAGGCAAAGAAGGCATTGAGCACCTCATCCTTCTCTATGTCGGCTGTCACCAGCTTTCCAGCTCCAGTCAGCAGTGAGCTCACATTTTCCTGTTAATTTTTCATATACTTGTAGAATACTTCCCTGTGATCCTTCACATTTCTTGCCACATTCAACTCCAGGTGGGCCTTGGCTTTCCTAACCCCATCCCTGCATGACTGGACAGCAGCACTATGATCCTCCTGGGTCACTTGACCCTGTTCCCACCTCTTGCCCACTTCCCTTTTATGCCTGAGTTCAACTGAATGAAAAAAATAAAATGAGAGGTTAGTGAGAATTGTTCTTCCATGTCCACCTGTAACTGCTGATTTTGTTGATTGACATAGAGGGAGATAAAGTCATATTACTGCTACTATGTCTTACATGTGACCAAAGATCAGCAGAAATAAGGCTGTTTGATGGTAGGCTCTGAACTGCCAGACCTTCAAACACTTTCATTTTGATACATTTGTCAGCCTTGGATTTAGAAGTTAAGATTATGGCTCAGAATAAATGGCTCAATTGTAGCAGAGAAAATGGCTGTATTTTCCTCATTCATATTTTAGGTTTTGCAGATAAATATAGAAATATATCTGCAGCTGAAATTTATTCTTCTCTGCTTTTCCATGTCAAATGAGAAATGCTAAGAATAGTAAGGAAATTGTATAAAAATTATTTTGCATTACTGGTTAATAGAAACTCTGCAGTTTTAAAAGAGAATACTTCAGAAACAAGCAGTGAATAAGAATGGACAATATAACACATAGATGAAAGTGGAATTTATAGGAACTGCTGATGTTCAGAAAATGAAAGAGCTGGTAATAGCAATTAATGATTGTGAAGTCTGCTACTCTGTTCTGTGAGGTGTTAAAACCATGCCTGAAAAGGGGAGAAGATTAAAATACATATTGATTGGCTGGTGGGCAAAAGGTAAGGTTTAAAAGCAAAGGACTGACTAATATGCGTAGTATTAATTAAACTCTTCTCATCATTGTGAATAAACAAGGTCTGATAACCCATATCTGTAAATTCCTGTATTGATTCCGGATTGAGCGTACTTCAAAGGTCTAAGCCATGTAAACCAGAAATCACCTTCAGAAGGGCCTTTCCCTGTAGCTCAGGGGATCTGCAAGACACGATGTTTTCTGCTGCATGATTTTCATTCTGAGTTTTCCTGCTGATTTAATAGGCTACACATAGTGGGTGGATTGATAAGATGATAGGCCATGAAGTGTCAAGCTTTACCAGAAATATCTAGTGTGTCTTTCATGAAGAAAGACAACACTGAAACGGCAAGTGTGTCAATTTAACCAGCTGTTGATAACCAGGTGTTATAAAATAAAATATATAGATGAAACCTGCAAACATGGAGGCATCAGGGTCCTGTTGATAAAGGACAGTAAGGGTGGTGCTTTGGAAGCAGGACTAATGAACCAAACCACTATGGTGGGATGCCTCTTCTGTGAAATCCTGACCTTATGGAAGTGAATAGGAATTTTGGTCTTTTATTCACCAAGACCTGTATTACACCCAAGATGGATTACCAGCCTGCTAGGATGTCCAGTGCTCCAAGGAATGTTAATCAGCATATGCTTCTCAGTGTTTCTCCTCTTTTAAGTAGGAGGAACAGTAACAATAGTCAGCACTTTTTTCTCCGAGACCTTGAAAGCCTTTATATAGTGACTTTAGCTCATTTCAAGACTGCTGCAACTGTGGCTCACAGTTTTAAAGGACTTGTGTAAGCTAAAACTCTCTCTATTATGCAGTAAATAGAGTGAAATATTCTACCTCCTTATCGTATATGGATCCTATTTTCCTTCTCTATGGTTGTCTCAGATTTTGTTCTCTTGCACGAAATTTAAAAATCAGAAGAATGAAACTTGGGTTAGAGGAGTTCAGTGAAGAGGGTCTGCTTTGTGACCGTCCCTACTTGGTGTTCTCATCTTTTATGCAGGTTATATACGTATATATATATATATCCATCAGCTGAAAATACAGAAGGATTTATAGTTTAGCAGATCCCTTAAGTAAAAAGATTTAATTGAAACTCAACCTATGTAAGGTTGGCTCAGCTTTATGTGCTAGCTAGTTTGGGTACTTGTTTTTGAATCTGAACAAAAATCAGGTGTTCCAGATTGTCAAGAACTAAGCTGCAGCCTGGCCATCCCCACAGCACAGCTTCAGAGAGCGCAGAAGAGCTGCAGCCTCCCTCTGTTGCCTTTGTTGGTGCATCAACTCGCCTTGCCCGGAGAGCTGCTGCCCTGACTACCAAAGGCTTCTTTAGTGGCCACTGCAAGCATTGACTGGCATTTATGACAGCCACACTTTTTGCCCTTTCTCATTTAGTTATTTTTCCAGTCAAGCCCTGATGCATTTTTGCATTCAGAGATCATTGCATGTAGGAACCTGTGGGTGTCTTGTCCATCCTGTCATCTCTGAAGTGCTGGCTTTCCTGTGCAGGGTTGTATTGCTCTAGTATTGGTGAGACCAAAAGGGACTAACACCACCGTGAACTGCTAGTTATTTCTTGCATGCCTATCACATATTCAGACAGCAGTGCTATGTTATCTACAATCCTTTTCACCTGCTTCCTTTCAGTTGTATCTGATGCCCTTATTAGAATTTTCAATTGATTTCTGCTGCTGCATCACCCGGTCAGCACTGCCGAGTGCAAGGTTTAGGCAGGAAAAAAATGCTGCCCTAGTTACTCCCTGGGTTGTCTATAATCCACTCAGGATTCCCTGCTGTTTGTTTTCACGTAAGTTTCAGTGCGGTTTCTGGCAAAGCAGATGTTGTCAATAGCAAAGCTGCAGTAGTAGCATCACTATGGCAATTTCTTTCTGTTTCTCTTGTCAAAGCTCCTTGAAAAGGTGAGGAAGTTGATTATCTGGTTCAGGACTTAGCACTGGTCTGTATTGTGCCAAGATGTATCAGGCAGAGGGGCTTTGTACTGATGATGCTCAGGCATGTATTTTCAAAGGCTTCAATTAGCAAATTATCAGCCCTTCCTCAAGAGGCAATTGAACGGGTTTCCTGTGTTTTTGCTATCATAACAGCATGTATTACATGGTGTTTATTAACTAGAGAGTCTACTGGTACATTACAGCCAGTGAAATAATAAAACTTAATTTTCAAAAGTAATCTGAGGAACAGAGTGATTGAGTGACTGGCCTTAAATACTGGTCATTTTAACACAGACTTAAGGAATCCTTTCAAATTGCAGTGTTTTTTGTGTTGCTATTTCACCTGCTTTCTGCTCATTAAAAAAAAAAAAATGCAAGAAATTCAGTAATAATCTGGGGTCTAAGAGAATTCAATATTTTCTTCCTAGTTGGTTTCAATTCAAATGGAATGGTAGCTGACCTTGGAGATGAATATTTCAACCAAGCAGCTAAATGAAAGGCAAAATCAAGCCCTGGCAACCTGTTAATGAAAGTCCTTTTTTCTTTGGTGGTTCAGAGAACAAGGTTCTTGGCAAAGCCTTGTTATAATTTGTAAAACATCTTAATGCTCCATTCTTCTTTTTTAATGTATTTCTATAAAGGAGAGAACCAGGGTCATTCTTATTGTGGCATTCCTAGTGGATCAGTTCAGCTGGTTTCTTATGAAGAGCATCAGGAGGTCTGGGTGGAAAAAACATGTGTAATCTGACTTTTTATGATGAACTGCCTGAAAATGATGACTGAATAAATATTTTTGGAAGGGAGAAAAGTGCATTTACTTGCCCTTTAAGTCCACTTGCAAAATTGGCACCAGTTTTTTTTGTTTGGTTTCCTTCTCCTGTCATGTTAAGAAGTGGCCTGTGCTGCTGGTATCTGTCAAGCTACCCTCTTGTACTGGAAACACACTGCAGCTTGTCCCATTGGAGATGTTCAGGCATATTGTATTGTTAATTTTGCTGAAGATAAATGCCTACATTCCATCAGGTTAACACAAGAAATAATTAGGAGTACTTAGGGTGAAATCTTTCAAATCACTAAAACCAGAAAGGAATTATTGTTTAAAAAAAAATAAATAAAATCAGTGTTTACTGCTGATTTATGTCTTTACATGGCATAACATAGTTCAGAGGAAGAGACACCTAGAACTAAATCATCTTGTCTGGGGGAAGAGTAGGGAAAAAATGAGAAGATGTAAGACTTGCTCATGGGTGCTATGTTTCCTTGAAAAGATGCTATAGGTGACTGTCTGAAGATGTGACTCGAGGATCCAGGTCTATTTTTGCCTTTTCAGTGCCAGGCCTCCTGTCACATCCCCATCTTCTAAGGCTCGGAAGGCACTTTTTCCTATCTGTTGTGCTGACAAAGGAACAAGTCACACTAGTGGGCAGACCTGAAGGGCATTCAGAGTACATTGATTTTGCAGCAGGATGACAGGACTGGCCACATATAGCACAGGCTGAAGAAGACATACGGAAGGAAAACATGTCACTAATCATATAAGAATGTTATCATTTAAAGCAAAAATGAGGTGGTGCTGTGGCATTTTTTTCACTACAAGGAAAAAGCAACAGCAATGAGTTTCTACAATCATGTTGAACCAACTCAGCATGTCTCTTTGACTTGTGACAGTTGGGTTTCTGTGGCACTATACACAACCCAACTATCTGTTTTCATACACAAGATGCTGACATCCACAGTGCCTGGCAGGATTTTGCTAATAGGGTTTTTACACCCATTTCTCTTACAATAGAAAATACAGCAGAACTTTTGCAGTGTGCAACTTTTTATTCCCCTTCTGGTCATGTCATGCACATCTAGGTCTCTGCTGCTGTAAAAGCCTTTTCTGCCTTTCAACTATCATGTAAGTGGTAGCCTGTTTAGCTGGGCTATTCATGCTTTTAACTTTGTCTGGGTTCTTCAGAAATATTTAGTATCTGTTCTAATCTGGGGAGAGGAAGGAGAGCTGCAAGTACTGTAAAAACAGTCGAGGATAACTGTCAGTTGAAAGAGAGGGCGAGAGATTGGAAAGTCAAGAATCAGAAAACAAGAAGAAAAAACAACATCAGTATATGAAACTGGGTTTTCTTTGTCCATGTTACCCCCAGTTTCTGCTTCTCCCTTAGGGGTACACTGGCTAGGAGCCTTATTTCTAGTAATGTACAGTATTTTCAGACACCCCAGACTCCATCAGGAGGTGGTGGAAACCAGAGAATGGACCAAAATATTGAGCTTTCTCTCACAAGTTCTTTTATTTCTCCAGAAATGCTCGAAAATGGCCTTCAGCAATAGTTACCTTTTCTCATCCCAGGAGAGGTGGATGTAACGTCTCCAAGAAGCAGCAGAGCAGTTCCCAGCCTCCCCAGGAAGAGAGATCATTTTGCCATGACAGGGCTGTTTGGAGCACTGTCAATCGCAGCTGTGTTTGAGAAGCAGATCCCCAAAATGCTGTTGTCACAGTCACTGCTCGAAGCAGAAATGTGCTGTGACTGAGAGTTATCAAGAAGTGTATGCATGTGAGCTATGACAATTTAATATTTCTACTGCAGTTAATTTTAGGCAAGCTGACTCTGTCTTTCTTAGTAACACCTTAGCACCTAGCTGATAATGCTGGCACCAGAGTGCTTACCACACTTCAGGAGCTCAAGGCTTTTTTGTCAAAATGTTGCAAAATCTGAGATAAGTTAATTAGCAGCTAGAAGCTGTAAAAAGTCCATACACTGCAAATATGGCATGGCACGGGCCTTTCAAATAAAACATTCCAAGTGAAAGGACCAGCATATGAATTCCTGTGAGATGTATACGGCTTGAACACAGATTGAAGTATAAAATAAATGGGAACACGTACCACGTGCAATGAGGATGCCACAGTGCACTGGCATAACCAAATGTATAAACTTAGAGGCATTGCTGCTAATATGCATGCTGATGGGTGTGAGTGGATCAGCTAGGAGCACCGAGCCAGGCCAGCTTAGAGACTTCCTCTGGGAAGAGGCTGCCATGAGCACGTGGCCAAGCTGGCAGGCTGTGATGTGTGGCCTAGGCAGGCAGAAAGGTTGTTTGGTCTAGGGAAGGAGCCATGGGGCTCTGGCAGCTGGGTGCCTCATGCTGGGCTCTGCCTGAGGTCCTGGTGAAGCTCAGCGTGACAGGTCCCGTGATCCTTCTTAAACAGATGTCCATGGGATGATTCACAAATCTATAATTACACACAGTAGTGCAAATGTTTAATTAATCAGGTCTTATGTCCTTATTATCCCCTCACTGGGTTTCACTAATAATGACCCAGAGGAAAATTCTGCTCCTGTCTGTGAATTATATTTTATTTACAAGGGTTTCATTTCTTAGGCAGTTTTTCTCTCTCATTCTGGGGTAGAACTACAGACAAGAAAATAAAATTCTGGTGTCCTTTACAAGTGAAACTTGTGACTGGCCTAAAATTCAAAATCAGGGAGGGCTTTGTGCTACCGCACATGCTTCCTTTAGCAGAATAAATTAGAATAATTTAGCAGTTAATACGTCTCCAGCCTCACATTTACAAGATGCATAAATATTTAGCTGTAATCCTATCACTAAAGCTGAGAGGAAAAGAAAAGAGGTCTTGAAGGGAAAGCCGTCCTGGCTGCGGGAAGAAAGCAGCCCCTTCCAAGTTGGTTTGTAACCCTTATGAAGGGTTAAATAGCCGAAAGGTAGCTGAAGCCGAGAGTGGACTTCCAACCCCCTTCACTGACAATGCCTCTGCCACTCCTAAAAGCCAGCCGCTGGGAAGAAATTTTTTAAAAGGATATTGTTTGCGTTAGGAGCTGAATTTTCCGCTGGGTAATCATCAGTGAAACCCAGTGAAGGGCAAATGAGCATGGCAGGCCTGATTAATTAATGCGCTGCGGCGCTAAGAACAAGATTTATGTCATTGGTTTTACAAGTCATTGATATTAATACTGCCAGTAGAAATTTTGAACTGCTGTTTACTGTTTCCATTTTTCACTGCAAAACTTCTGTTAGAAGTACAAATAGGAGTTGTGGAGTATTGCTGACACATTTCTCTTTCTAAATGTTACTCCCTCTCTACAGGGGAGACCTTTTGGTGTGCCTTTAGGTTTGCTGTTCCGGTGTTTCCACTATGATCTCCGACTCTGGAGATGCTTAAACCTGATTTAAAAAAAAGTATTTTTGGGGTAAAATCCTTTTTACAAGGATCTCCACCCAAGATACATATGTTTGCTTATGTATATCTGAGTGGACTCTCATCTGTACGGAATCTTACATGGAGCTTTCTGAAAAATAGAAAGAAAAGTAGCAGTGTATGCATCTGTAAGTTATAGGAATGCAAATAGCTATCTACCAGTGATCTGTGAAGCTGTATACATGGTGATGTGTGACACTACATTCCGCTAACACCAAATGACATGGTCTGTTCAAGCCTAAAAGTGACAAGCCTCATTATAAAGCACGGAGTAGAACAAAGTAACATTTTGGCGATAAAAAAGGGCTATTGTAAACGGGCACTCTCTCCTTTAACCAAAAAAGAGGCATTTAAAAAGTTGTTAAATATTTTCATCACTTCCAGGTTGATATGCGGTACATTCAGAAGAATCTATTTCATAATGTATTAGCCGAATAGAAGCTGAGTGCCCTTGCACTACAAACACTGTTTCAGAAATGTGTTTATAGGCCATTCTGCTTTTGTTCATTAATATGCCACAGGAATTATAGAGAAAAATCTGAAGTGTGGAGTTTGAATGTGTGTCTTGGGGTGGACATGGAGGCTGTTTGTTGCAAGTAAGCTTACTGGCATCATGGAGAGCATGAATGGCAGCCAACCAGGTCAGTGTCAGTTCAGTTTCTATTTTCCCGATAACGCACTCATGTGTTTATATTTCCTGTTACACTAACGTGGAACATTTTGTTGGAATGATGCCTCTTCCTCTGGGGTAATTTTTTTTTTCCTTTCTTGACAAGAAACTCTCAGTAGTCATGTATAACCCAGTAAAGACTTCAGATTTTGCAGTAACTTTGAAGGTCTTAGGACTCAGGAAAGACTGCCAGGCTTTGTGTGGGGTCTTCTGGGCCTGCCTGGAACTTTGTTTTAGTTAATTTAGCAGTTCTTCCAACAACTGCGTGACTGTTGCTTAATTCATTTTACTTTTTCTTAGCTTCATGCAATCAAAGAATAACTGTATACTTTATAGTGTAAAAGTATTTTATACATTAGCCATAATTTCATATTTTTCAGTAGAGTTGCTCTGCACAGAATGCACACTTTATAACCCTAGTATAATGATGTCATCATTATTATATGCAGGCCTGGTATGACAGCAGAGGCCTTGGGAATGGGGACATAGAATAGAGGTGTACAGCTGTGGGTGATGTGAGGAAGGGAACAAGCTGACACTGAACACTCCAGGGGCATAAACAACATGCTGCTGTCAGCTAAAGAGACACAGGCATGGGACCTGAGCAGAACTATAGCCAAAGTAGCAGTAAGCAGCAGCTGTCTGTCTACCATGTGTAGATAAACCATGCAGGGTAAATTGGGATGTAACATGAGCACCAGGCCAATAAAGAGAGAGCAAAATGTGGAAGTGTGTCACATAGGTGCTGCTGCTGACCTGAGGACATGCAGGGGCCATGAGAGGGTCAGTAAGAAAGGTCAGTATAATACCAGAGAAAGAGAAGGACAGTGGGAGGTTTTCTATAATGGTTTTTAAACTGTATTATTAAGGAGTTCTATCCTGTGTTAATTAGATCATCTGGATGATGAGCGTTAGCATTATCTTGCTGGGTTACTTGTTAGAACTACTTGTTGCTGAGTTAGTTACAGTTGTAGGATTTTAATTACACTAACAAAAAATTCTAGGCTTCCCTCAGAAGGTGGGCTGCTCTTTTGCCCCGTAGCAAGTTTCTGAGTATAACATCAAAGGGCTTCTGGCAAACGAAGAATTGCTGTTTGCTTGCTTTGCTAAGCAATCCTGTCTCATGAGGGACAATGCAGGATGTATTATAGCAGAGAATGGAGAAACCTCAGAATGGAGAAACAAGTTAGGGTTTTTCTATAGCGATGCTCTACCTATATTTATCTTGGTAAGAGAGATAGGAAGTGACAGCTTTGTTGGGAAATTCATTGCAATGTATATTTTAAAATACTGAACAGGCTAAGACAGTAACCTCAGAGAAGTGTCTTGCTTGGATTAAACCGAGGAAGATTGTGGAATCCTCAGCAAAGCTGGGGTCTTCAAGCAATTTCAGCAGCTTTATGCACGTGCCTGATGTTGGGGCATCACGTGAAGCTTTTGAAGTTATGGGTACCCAACATCTCCATTGGTGAGACAGGAAGTTACTAAGTATATAAAATTAAATTGACACTTTTCTGATCTGAAAAAGGGATTTTAGGTGCATATGGTGTATAAATGTGAACAAAGAAATGTACAATCTCAACCTGCAGTGTCATTTGCAACTGGGACTTGCTATTCAGCCCTCAAGGAGCCAGTCCTGGCTTGTTGTCAGCTTTGTATATGGCACTGTGAGGAAGTAATGTAACCTCTTTGTATCTTGTTTTCCTTATTTGATTTAAAAAATTAGTATCTTACATACCTTTCATACGATTATACAATACCAACCAAAAAGTAGTGTGTGTGTATATATATATATATATATATATATATATATATATATGCTTCTTAGATCAGATGAATAGGTTTGTTCAGGTGCATAATGCTGATAGTAGAAGTTTCCAGAATTTCAGTGTCTGTTGTCCTGTTGGAAAACATCCCTTTGTGAAGTTGTTAATAAAATCTCATTCTTTGTCTTATTACATTTTATTATGATTTATTTTATTATGACTTGAAAACAATTTTAGTTGAAATCATCTAGGAAAAAGAATCTTTTTATTTGTTACAAAGTATTTCAGTAGCTAGCCATCGAACTCATAGTCTAAAATGGTATTATGTTCTAGTTTATGAAATTATTTTTTTTTTTTCTGAAAAGTTGGTCATAGAGTTGAAAATAAGCATACATTTTTTCCCCCAAAGATGTAAAAATTATTACAAAAATGAAAAATAAAATCAGTGGATATGATTTAAAAGGCAGAAAAGAAAAAGAAAATTGATGAGGGAATCAAAAGTTTACAAAAGAATGCCTATGGAAAAATCTACTAAGAAACAAAGGAACTCTGCAATGACTCATTGCTAGTTGGTACAGTTATTCTATAGTGCTGAAGACATAACAATTCAATAAGTGTCTTTGTTTAAGATGTGGTAAAAGCCTTTATTTCTGTTGTGCAATACTGAAGACTTCTTAGTTCCAGTGATAATTAAAGATGATCTTAAAGGACATCTTTGAAAATCAGATTGTTTGATCACCTGTTGAAAGAATTCATGCTAGCAAATTTACACAAAATGGCTGAAAACTCCTCTGGGGCACTAACACTGTCTTTTTTACCCTAACATGTCCAAGAGATTTCCAAGAGAGTAAAGCAAACTTTCAGCTGGAATACAAAGGGGATACTCAGCCTGCTGTTTCAGACATAACGGAAAATCAGCATACGCCCTAAGTAAGAGGATAATATTTTGAGTAACAGCAGTCACAATGGGTTAAGAGAATAGGCCTGGGGACATAAATAGTATATTTGTGACATTTTAAAGTATTGTTTTATAGGGGCAATGTGTTGATCCAATAAGCTAAGAAATTGTTGGCACATTTTATTTTGTATTAACATGCTGTGTGACTGAAAGCCCAGAATGGTGTCAATCCAGCACGGCACTCAGATAAGGAACAAGACGCAGGTGCCAAGAAGGTAATTGCAAACACCTCCTTTCCTCAGGCCACAGAAGTTTGACCCAGACTTATCCTGCTTAGCATTTCCCTGTGCAATGACTGTAGCTGTTGCTGATAAATAGCCACTTGTTCTGAAAGAATGGGGGGATGGCAAATAAAAATATTGGATTTTTTTGGTATTGCTGGGATGAAAGGAAACAATATACATTTCTTGGCAGTTTCATTAAAGGCAGTATAATTATTGAGGCACTCTGTCATGGAAAAAAAACCACAGTGGCTTGTGGTGGTCATGAGCAAAGAAGGTTGTGCTGTGTTCAGCACCTGTACACCTGACACTGAACATACCCCCACAGTCCAAGAGCTGAGCCATAGAGAGGGTTCAGGGAAAGGACACAGATGATGCCAGGCCCTGAGAGTGAACTGCAGTTTGGAGTGGCATGCAGATTTTTTTGTAGGGCCATTTTCTCTATTAGCCAAATTCCTAACAAGATTAAGAGATGGGAATTCGAAGTTTGACAAATTTTGGCTAAAATGAAGACAGCTCTTCAAAGGGATATTACCTGAAACAGCAGGGGTAATGTTGCCATCATTGATAGCTGAGGGGAATTATTTTCATAGAATCATAGAATAGTTAGGGTTGGAAAGGACCTTAAGATCATCTAGTTCCAACCACCCTGTCAGGGGCAGGGACAGCTTCCACTAAACCATGCCACCCAAGGCTATGTCCAGCCCGACCTTGAACACTGCCAGTGATGAAGCATTCACAACTTCCCTGGGCAACCCATTGCAGTGCCTCAACACCCTTACAGTAAAGAATTTCTTCCTCAGATCCAATCTAAACTTCCACTGTTTAAGTTTGAGCCCGTTACCCCTTGTCCTCTCAGTACAGTCCCTCATGAAGAGTCCATCCCCAGCATCCCTATAGGCCCCCTTCATATACTGGAAGGCTGATATGAGGTCTCCATGCAGCCTTCTCCACGTTGAACAGCCCCAACTCTCTCATCCTATCTTCATATGGGAGGTGCTCCAGTCCCCTGATCATCCTCGTGGCCCTCCTCTGGACTTGCTCCAACAGTTCCACATCCTTTTTATGTTGAGGACACCATATGAGGTCTCACGAGAGCAGAGTAGAGGGGCAGGATCACCTCCCTCAACCTGCTGGTCACAATCCATTTTTGTCAAGAGTTCTTTTTTTTTTTTCTTAGAATGTGCGTGGTAGTTCAAGACCATACATTGGCAGAAGCAGGCATTTCTTAGCAGGTATTTGTGGTTTTTTGTTATGATGAGTCCATTCTGACATTAAATCCTATTGATCTCTTCACAGGGGCTAGAGTCAATATTTAAGCATATCAGTAACAGATCTGACTTTATAAAAATTCTTCATTTGATTTCATTAACCTTAACTTCTGATTGTTATTCTACTTCTCATTGATTACTTGTAAATTTAAAAGAATGAGGGTGCATTAGTGATTTTGATTACTAAAAAAATATTATCTGTACCATTATCATGAGGAAATAGAGTTCCATATGGTCCTCATGGTTTTTTATATAACAGGATTGTATTTTTTCAATTTTCTAACAGAAGAAGATGATACTGGAAGAGGATCTTTCTTTCCTCTGATGAGTTACGCTGGTAAATTGAAAAACAGCTGTTGTGATTTACCAAGTATTGTTTATTTTTCCAATGGAAGTGATGGAATAATATGGATTGCAAAAAGTTTTATCTACTGCTATGTTAAATTGACTTACGTTATTGTTTTCATTTTAGTCACAGGTTCTTAAAATCATCAGATCTCTGGTGTTAAGACCTATTTAAATCTCACTGTGCTTGAAGCTTTCTGTCTGCCACAGTCAACTTGAAGTTTAAAAGTTGCTCATCTTCTGAAAACATTGAGTTGAACTTCGACCTCTTGTGCAGGAATGATGCTAAAACACCAATTAAAATTTAGTCTGTAAGTTTTAAAAATATGCTTTAAGTTAAAAAAGAGAGACTGGATGTATTTCTATCTCATCTATAACAATGTGATCTTTGGCTGTTCTACCGTGCCAGGTATCCTCAGATGTTCTAAAATTAGTAATCAGACTACTCGAGGAGCAGATGTATGTATGACAACCCTGCAGAAACTTGAGTTGCAGACTGCAACTCTTCCTACTGAAGTCAATAGAGCTATGCAAGTAATTGAGAATGTTCACATGCCTGTCTTGTAGGCACTTCTGTAAAGAGCAGACTTAGTGCTTGCAGAGTGGACTTATGGTTTAATTACATTACATTTTCTGAATGCTGTTGTTAAATGACCCAGGTACTGCACTAATTTCACTGGAATAGGTAAACTGCTTCAATCTCTAGCTTCATTCCAGCGCAGCAGTAACTTTTAATATAAAATTGCAAAGTATGTGTCATTTAAAATACAATTAAAAGGGAAGATTTATGTCGTCTGTTTTAGCGGGGAATTTTTCCAAACAATATACACTCGGTTGTTATTTTTTAATTTGCTGCTCTGACATTTACAGTTCCTTTCTAATGGCATGACAGTAGTGGTGAAAAAAATGTAGAAAGTTTAAATCCAGAATCATAGAATAGTTTGGGTTGGAAGGGACTTTCAAATGTCATCTAGTCTAAGAAATTGCTGCAATGAGGAGGGACATCTTCAACTAGATCATGTTTCCCAGAACCATACCCAGCTTGACCTTGAATGGACCATCTCCAGGGAAACTGCATCCGCCACCTCTCTAACAGCCTGTTCCAGTATTGTACCACCCTCACTGTAAACAATTTCTTCCTCACATCTGATCTGAATTTCTCCTCTTGAAGTTTAAAACCATCACCCCATGTCCTATTCCAACAAAGCCTGCTGGAAGGTCTCTCCCATCTTTCTTAAGCCCCTTTTAAGTACTGGAAGGCCACAATTAACATCCCCATGGAGTCTCCTCCAGGCTGAACAACCCCAACTCTCTCAGCTTTCCTCATAGGAGAGGTGTTCCATTCTTCTGATCATTTTTGTAACCTTCCTCTGTACCATCTCCACAGGTCCATGTCTTTCCTATACTGAGGACTCCAGAGCTGGACACAGTACTCCAGAGACAGTCTCACCAGAGCAGAATAAAGAGGCAGAATCACCTCCCTTGACCTGCTGGCCACACTTCTTTACATGCAGCCCAAGATAAAACTGGCATTCTTGCTACAAGCGCACACTGCCGGCTCATGTTCAGTCTTTCATTCATGAGTACCTCCAAGTCCTTCTCAGGGAATCCCCCAGACTGTATTGATTCTGGGAATTGTCCTGACCCAGGTGCAGGACCCTGTACTTGGCCTTTTGGAACCTCATGTGGCTCCCATGGGCCCATTTATTGAGCTTGTCCAGGTTCCTTTGGATGGTGTCCCTTCCCTCCAGTATGTCAATGAGCACCACGTCTTCGTGTTATATGGAAACTTGCTGATGGCACACTCAATCCCACTATGTTGTTGATGAAGGTATTAAACAGTACTGGTTTAATACCATAATGAAATAGAAAGAATAAATACGTACTGATGTTTAATAGGATTTTCTTTTTCTTATGCAAGCTACAGGAGAGATTCTCTGCAAATGATATATCCTGTGATGGTAGGTACATGTAATCCTTTGAAAATCCGATTTATGATTTACTGAAAAACAAGTTCAGAGACATTTAGTGATTTTGTCAACCATATTGTCCACTGTTACATTCTGAAAGTCTCCATGATGAACAGCATTATTTGTGTTAGCAGGAAATAAGGCAAAATTTAGCCAGGCTGGCAAATAATTGCAGTTTGGATTTTAGGAGCCTATACCAGCTATGTCATATTAGTTTACATCTTGGATATTAGCTCTGCTTATTAACCACAAGAGCTTTGTCTTTTAAATTGACTTGGATGAGATGTGGCATTAAGAAGTTAGATTCTAGGAAGCACTTTAATTTGGGCCCATGGGTAAAGTTAGGTACTTAGTGCAGTACTGTATTGCTCAGGGATGGATGTAACAAGTCTGTTGCCAAAAACCTATGAAAGTCTCCCTTTTAGTCACAGAATAGTTCTGCATAGGTTGAGAGCAGAAGATCTGCTTTTGCCAGTCCCTCAATGTTATTGTGTGACCTCTGATACTACTGGTGATGCTTCACAGCCAGTGAGCTGGAATATCTGCTACAAAACAAAGCCAGAGTTTTCCTTCCTGATGTGTATTATCTCTGTATTGTATAACGTAAAACTTGAAAGATGTTGCTGTCAGCTAAGATCAGACACAAGAAGCCAATGGATGGTATTGTCATCAGTGCAAAGGACTTGTGTTAGGAAGAGGAACCACAGGGTTTTCCCTTCAGCCAGTCAAGGTGGCCACATTGATTTCAGCAAGCTTTTCATTACTGGAAAGGAATCCCACTAGAAATAAATATGCAATAAGACAAATGTTAAAAGGGTTACAACCAATTCTGTCACTCAGCATATCAAGGTTTGCCTTAACCTTAGCACTTGTTTTCGTATGATTGAGGCCTTGGGGTAAATCTGAAGCATTTGAAAGCAGCTGTGCTCCATCAGAGTTGGATTCAGGAAAATTTTAGTTTGCATAACTGGAGGAAATTGTCATCTGATATTAACCAACAGTGACATAAATTAGTATAAGATATATATAATATGTATACTTATTTACATGAAGAGTCAGAGGAACCTATGTGAAACATAATTTCTTGATCTGAATCTTAGTCATAGAATCATAGAATAGTTAGGGTTGGAAAGGACCTTAAGATCATCTAGTTCCAACCCCCCTGCTATGGGCACGG
>JASSUY010012510.1:20809-36479 GCA_032466535.1 Forpus xanthops | reverse complement strand
GGAGTTGGTGGTTTTTTGTTGCTTTTTTTTGGGGTGTGTGTTTTTTTGTTTGTTTGTTTTTTTTGTTTGTTTTTGTTGTTGTTTGGGGGTGGGTTTTGGTTTTTTTGTTTGTTTGTTTTTCACTGTTTCTGACTTTGTGTCTTACCTGCAGAGTTCTCAAAAATCACACTTACCTTTGAACAGTAATGTCCATAGAGCAGTGGTCTGTAAATCTGCCTGCCTTATCATGATGCTTATTATAAAAATGTCTTTATGCCAACCAAATATCCAGAATATCTAATATTCATAATATTCTTTAAGTCAAAACTTTCTGTACCTGAGGACTAGAGAACGGATGGATGGTTTTTAATTTATGATGACATAATAAAACCCATTTTGTGAGAGAATATGTTCTATAGTGCATAATTTGGCACTTAAGTGGTAATTTGATCTATTGTATTAGTGCTGATAGTCTGACCAATAATAGGAAGGATCATGTGTCACTGATGCTGTCTGCTGAATGAAATGTAAAACTGAGGTTCTGACCCCTAGCACTAGTCTGAAAAGCTAAATGGCAAGAATAGGTATGTTAGCCCCTGTACGCCGGACAAATTCCAGGCTCAATAACACCAGACTTCATAAATGTAATTTATGGCTTCATCTGGATGTAGTATTTTCTTTTGCCTATTCTGTTGTTGGGTTTTATTAAACAGTTGCTGCTTTTTAAATTGACTGATCTTCTGTACGTGATTTTGCTTTTAAAGGCCTTTGTAGTTTTGCACTCCTGAGGTGGTGAATACCTTTTCTTATACTGTTTTCAAAAATGTTCTTCCCGCTCTCCCCTTTCTCAGTACTTAATGAAGCTTTTCCGTGAGGTGCTATCAGAACTTTGGTGAAGATGGGTGTTGTAAGAGAAACTAATGCAAACTTAAACTGCTGTTTTTCTAAATACTTGTAGTCTATAGCTACTCATGTACCATAGAAAAATATATTGATTCATGATAAATTATGAATTAAAATTTAGAAAACCATTTAAAGGAAATTAAGGAATAATTAAAAGTTTTGGGTTATTTTGAATACATATAGAATCAGCAATTTTGTAATACTTGACCTTTTTTTATTCAAGTGTATCAGTAACAACATACCTTTATTACAGAGAAATGAATAATTTGATGGAGAACCGAGTATCCTGTAGCTGTGTAGGAATTTGTAAACAAGAACCAAATACACGCACAAATCCTTGTACCTGCTTGCAGATTCTTGAATTACTTGGTGTGTTTTTAGTTTTTCTGCAAAGTGTGTTTAAAATCTGAATTTGATACTAAGGTGTATGCAAGTGTCATCTCTGCTAGCTAAATATAGGGGTCATTTCTGGTTTTTCTGTATTTTTTTGTTGTAACGTCTGATTAGTAGTAATATACTTAATGTGTAAATGCAATCACTTAGTAGCATCTGCAAATTCTTTGATTATTTGCCAAACTAAATTTATCAGAACTTAAGAATTTAAAGGTTAATGTTCAAGAAAAAATTTCCTTCATTTCCTTCTCCAATAGCTCCAAAGATTACTTTGGTAATTCCAAATTACTTTGGTAATTGGTGAATACTACACAGTGTGGTCTAATTTGTTTTGCATTTTTCCTTCAGAGTAGAAGCAATGCTTTCTTTTTCTCTTTTTTGATAAATTGGCAGGTTTTTGTTAAAAGTATTAAATTACTAGATGATTTGAAAATGTGTTTAAAAGGTTGGACTATATTACAAATCTGACGTACAGTGACAGTGAAAAATGTATGACTGCTAAATTTTAATACTATGGATTTTGTGTAGATCACGATCAAGACCTCGTCAACGTTCTTATAGTCGAAGTAGTGAAAGATCCAGTCATAGGAGAACTCATAGCGGGTCGCGTGAAAGAGAGCGGCGTAAAGGCAGAGAGAAAGAAAAAATAAAAGAGAAGGGCAAAGGAAAAGAAAAAGAGATATGTGGCGCGAAGCATGGGTAAGTGAAATGACAACAGTGTAACTATAATAAAAACAGGGAATCATTTTGCTTTATAGAACATGATTTATAAGCTAGTGGAAATCACAATCTTTAAATAGTATGATTCTTAGTACTTTACAATTCTGAAATGTAAGAACATTTTAAACTAAATGATGGTATAATTTACAATTCTTTGTTTCCCTTCATTTCAGGTATGCTAAATAGCTTTCATCAGTCGATTAATATAAATGTTTTTCCAATACATAATAACCAAATTTAAGAAAAAAAAATGTGGAATATTGGGAAGTGTCAAGTCTATTTCGTATGAAAAGGTGGATTTTACTGTTCACACTCTCATTGTCAGAAGTTTCTGTTGGGCTTACTTTGTGGCTCAAAGTGCAGTTTAGTAGCAGCATTTGGTATGGGTGAATGATGGGCTGCCTTTCAAAACCCGCTGTCAATGTAGTTTCTGCTTGAAATTACTTGGACTGTTGATCTTGTTTTTATAGATTTTAGGGAAGGCAGTTTATGTAATTACCTCTGTTATATGCATCTTGACCTTCTGCAGCCTTTACTCTGATGTTTCTTTTCCCTGTTTGTGATTGGTTTGAAAAAGGAAGACACTGGAGTGTCACTTCATGAAGTTCCCTTTGATGGATTCCTACTGAAACTCTTTAGTGGTAATTTCTTGAGTACCATCCTCCGCCCGTGCTCATGGATATATCTAACAATTACATCCCTTGTTTTAGGGTTGACAGTATTATTCAGTCTCTCAGATACCGTGATACCTACCTGTTGTAGATATATCTATGATGTCTAGCTTTCCATGGTTATATCATTGATTATGTAAATAGTCAAGATTAGCTGTTTGCATGTTTTTTTTTCTTATTTGCAGTACATTACTTAAATTGCTGAGTGGCATCTTCCACTCATTTTCATAGAATCTTAGAATGGTTTGGGTTCGGACCTTAAAGGTTGTCTAGTTCCAACCTGCCTGCTACAGGAAAGGACACCTTCTGCTAGACCAGGTTGCTCCAAGCCCTCCCTGTTCAACCCGGCATTGAGTACTGCCAGTAATGGGGCAGCCACAACTTCCCTGTGCCAGTGCCTCACCACCCTCACAGTGAATAATTTTTCCTAATATTTATTCTAAATTTACCTTCTTTCAGTTGAAAGCCACTTCCATTTATTTAAAGCCATATCCCCTTTTTTGGGATACTTTCCTCATTTTACTAAACCATACGGAGCATTTGTCTCCTCTTGTTGTGGATGTTTTCAGCAGTCAATATTCAGTGTGAACAGAACATCTGAGATGGCTGCAGTACAGCTGACAAGTGCAAGCAGGATGCATTTAACCCATTTACCTGAAGTTTAAATAGTGATGGACCTGCCAGTGTTAGGTTTATGGTTGGACTTGATCTTAAAGGTCTTTTCAAAATGAAATGATTGCATGGTTCTGTGTTTTGGTACTTTAGAAGACTTGAGGAGAAGCCTGGATGTTCCAGCCAAGATTGCTTTTCTGTACTGAAGTAGAAAAGCAGGAAAAGGATCCTGAGCACCCAGTATGGGGTGTGTGAGAGGTTTTCTGGAATTTTTGTAGAAGCACGTCTTAAATCACGTTGGAGTATGTAGCAGTGCTCTATTAGCATATTGCCTGACTTACTGTTCTTTTAGAACAAGGATCAATATGAGATAGCTGTAGAAAGAGCAGAGAAGTGCCCAGAATTATTTATTTTTTAGAAGCAAGCAATTTATCTTTATACTCTGATAACTTACAAAACTACTTATGCTAAATTTGGAAGCAAAATGCCTTGTTTGGGTCATTTCCAAGGTAGTTAGGACAAAGAGTACAAATAGATAATAGAAACATTTTATGACATCAGTGCATTATTAGACTACAAAATGAAATGTACTAAGGATGGTGCTGATATATTCTGTGCTTCATAAACTTTTTTGAGGGGGGACTGTGTTTTTTCAGTTTAATCAAAAAGTGATCAAAGTTATATCTGTGCAGAGAATATGGATCTGAGAAGCTTTTCCCCTTTACAGTTTGTCATTCTGAAGACTGAGACTGTATCAGCATCTCCTGTTAAGAGGCTTTGCAGAGCAACATGCTTGAATGCCCAGGGAAGACAGAGATCTTTGATACAATTGCTGTTTGCAATTACTGCACAATTTGTCTACAGACTATTCTGTTATAGACCCCAGAAAGAGTGAATTAGGACCCTGCAGTTTTCCTTAAATGCATGTAGGAGCAAAAAGAATTAGTGTAATTTCTCTTTGCCTTGTGAGTGCTCCAGGAAAATAAGGCTGAGTGGAGTGTCTTACCATTGTAGTTTTGTGTGAGGCTTCCTCAAGCCTCCCAGGCTCTCAGCTTTCTTCCTCTGTGTCCTTTATTTATGTATTTATTTTCTTTTGAGGTGAGAAGTATGGGAAAGAAAAGGTCTCCTTGGCCAAGAAAGCTCACCTGTCCTTAGGTTATAGATGTGTAGGAAGTGAAATGGTACAACACAAACTGTTTGAACCTTTTGGCTGTGTAAATCTGTTTGCTTCTGGCATTTTCTTCTTTGTTTTCTGCAGCAGCAGGGAGATTCAGTGTTTGTTCTGTCCTGATGCTCATTTCTGAGGGAAGCACCAAGTCAGAATTTTTTATTTCCTAGTAACTGTAGGGCCTCTTATATTTGGCTGTGGTTATCAGAAGGTACTAAGTTGGTTTCCTGATAGTTTTTGAGGGTTTATGTTATAATTTAGGATTTTTGTCTTGTAGTGGTGTCAGGTGTCCTTTTGGGGGTATGGTTAGAATTAATAACTCTTTTTATAGCTTGCCTCCACAGCTGAGTGTTCTAGCAGATTCTGCAGCTGATGCTGGTTTGCTGCTTTGGCTGGAACTTCACTGCTTATCCATTTGACTTAATGCTGGTGTAGACCAGGAAGCACTATTTGCTCTGTCAGCTGCCTTCATCAGAGAGTAAACAGATAGGTGATGCATTCTCAAAATACATTGTGGGTTGTTTTTTGGTGGGTTTTTGTTGCCTTTTTTTTTTTTTTGGGGGGGGGGTGGTGGTGGTGATTTTGCTTTTGCCTTTGTTTTTGTTTGTTTTTTCGTTGTTTGTTTGTTTCTTTTTTTTTTAAGTTGGATCCAGTTTGGACAAGAAAAAAACTAAGTACTTTCTTTTCTTCCTGGCATATTCTGCTCTAACACAATGATGGTTCTGTTTTTATAACTTGTCATTCACTTTTTTTTTTCTCTGAAGGGAGGAAGGTACTCTAAATGAACACAAAAAATGGTTGACAGGGGAACATTTGGATGTGAAATGTGAAATACTGAGAGCAACTTGTTGTAGATGACTCCCCAGGTGAACGTATTTCTAGACCTAGTGTCTAGATCAGCACTGAAAGGAACATTGTTCTGCAGAGGCTTTCTAGAAATTCCAGCAGCAGAGATCCTTAGAGTTAAAAATAGTTCTGACCTGTATTTCGAGGAGATCCTTGCAGGTACCCATCAAAGGCCAGATCTGTTTTTCAGTTTAAATTCGTGTATGTTTGCAATGTATCTATTGAAAATAGCTACCTTAAAGCTATGATGAAAATCATTTTAAAGTCAGATTGTGAAAAGACGGACTGCAAGTTTTCAGGTGCTGGTTGACTTTATAGTTTAACTTTGCATAACATAAGCTATTTTGGTTTGTCAGCACTGCAGGTTATCTGAAACAAATAGTCATATATTTGGGACTTGACTTTTCCTCTGAAGTGGAAAATCAAAATGGAATTTCTGCAATAATTAAGGAGCAAATTGCATTTGTGGCTTATATAAGCTCTAATGATGATATTCTGTGGTTGGTTTATGTATTTTCTGTTTGTGGTTGGCTTATAGGTGTGAGGGTCTTTTGGTTTTGTTATTTTTTTTAATCGAGGAAAACTAGGTTCTTTCAAAGGTCTTGTCTTCACAGTAAATGTCTCAATTTTTGAAGAGTAAAAACCTCTGCCATAGTAATCTGGTTGCCAGCCTTTTGTGTTCTCTGTTTCAATGAAAATTCTTTAAGGTTGAGCACTGAACTTGAAGGTTAAAGAGGTATCAGCTGTTTGTGGAGACAGGCTGTATTACAGTCATAGAAAACCAGCTGAACAATTCTGTTCTTGGAATCTGAGATGTTTTAAGGGATGTACTATTTGTTCAGCCATTATGGAAGGAGATTTGGTAACAGCTGCTTTGAATTTGGGTTGGTAACCTCATTTACAGCATCTGACAGTACTTGGTGAAAAAAACTGGTGTTAAGAGCAGTCTGTCAAGCTTTGACGTAGTTTTGTACTTGCTTAAAAGGTAAAGCAATGCGAACTCTGAAAGCATCTCAACAACACACCCTAAATGTTCATAAACAAAAAAAAAAGAATGATCTGTCTTTCAGATTATCAGGATTATTTCATTTTCAATGAAAACTCTGAAAGTAAGGCTTATGAGAAGCAGATAAAAATAAATGTTTTTAATTAGTTTGCCTTCAACTACTCAGTGCTACGTATGTTCTTTCTACTTTGCAAGTAATCTGAGCTATTCAGTTTGCTGCTTTGGTCTTCTAATGTCATAGCAGTTGTTTGAATTCCCCCCTTTTTTGTTGTTTTGTATTTCTGTTGCAGTGCATAGGAGAATGAGCTTTATTGCCTGGAAGGATATGAAAAAAAAAGAAATCAATAAATGGCATGGCTTTTTCTGAGTAAGTGTTGCCAGCATTTCCAAAGTAAAAGCACTTGGCCTTGCAGTCTTTTCTGTTTATCCAGTCTCCCAGGCCAAGTTTCAAATCATATTTCTCTGTTTGTAATAACAATGTTGTTCTCTAGTTATGACCTGTAATTGCAGTAGAGATGTTGTGTGCATTATTGCTTTGGACCATTACTGTGCACTAGAACTCTTGTGAGTACTTGTTCTTTGTAATTAAGCACGTGTGGCTGGCTTGTTCTCATGAAAGTTTAACTGACAAGTGCTGTATGGAGGTGTTACCACACCTTTGTAATTTTTACAGAACACACTATATCTACTGATACATTATGAAGTGTTATAAATAAAATGGAATTGATAAAATAAGGACCAATATACCTTTTGTGATGTATTACCACTTTCTGTTAACTCTGCAGAGCTTCACAATGCATAGTTGACATCTGATGTCGGGTTCTTACCAAGATGTTTTAGTTGAGTGATTTTTGCTTTTATTAAATTTTTTTTTTTTTTTTTAAAAAAAACCAACAGGCAGAACTTCAGTGTTCTTTGTTCCACCAAAATGGTTTATCTGGACCTACATTTGACCCATTTCTTATTTTTCTTCTCTTGGTTTCTTTTCTTTTTGTTTTCTCCTTGCAAAAATGAATCTTGAGCGAGCATGCATGTAGGGCTAAAACAAAAAAAGTCAATCAAATTCTGACTTATTGAAAGTACTATGTTTAGAAAAGGTAAGTTAGAGGTGAGCAAAACAGCTTTCTCCTGTTACAGCAGCCTGAGCATTGCTTGAGCTCTATACCAAGGCTGTGGTTGGAAGAGGTTCAAGCTTTGTTTCCTTCTGATCCTTTCTGGTGAGGTCACTGAGTGCCTTAGGCTCATCTGCTGTTGCCCTCAAAGATGAAACAATCTTAGTATACTTTTGCTGATGTGTAAATGTGATGTGTATGTATGTTTTTTATTCTGGCATCCCCTTAGATAGGACTAAAGCAGGATTCCAGCTAGCCCCAGAATGTAATTTTTATTTTATGCACCTATGAGATACTTCCTTATCATTGTCTGTTAGACTTCCAGCAACTGAAACACATTCCTTCATCTAGGACTTGTTTTTCAGAAGTGATGTGTCTTGTTCAATCGAAAGCAGCAATTATTTGCTTGTAATAAAATAGAACAACCCTTCTTCCCCTCCCATGTTTCTTTGGCTGCAAAGCTTAGTAGAGAAGACCAGTTTGAAAGCTTTGGTCTTTATTGTATGGTAGGTGAATCACTACTAGTATTAGCTAGACTGCATCCCCAGTCTTGGGCATTATTGACCTTTTAAAAATTCACTGTGGATTAAGAGGTACTTTTTTTCTAAATGTTGAAAGGCGGCATATTTTATGGAATCACAGAATGGTTTGGGTTGGAAGGGACCTCAAAGATTCCACTTCCCTGTCATAGGCACAGGTGCCTTCCACTAGACCAGTTTGCTTCAAACCCTGTCCTGTCTGGCCTTGATAACTGCCAGGGATGGGGCAGCCACAGCTGCTCTGGGCAACCTGTGGTAGTGCTTCACCACCCTCACAGTGAAGAACTTCTGCCTAATATGCAATCAAAACTTCCCCTCTGTCAATTTGAAGCCATTCTCCCTTGTCCTATCCCTGCATGCCCTTGAAAGAAGCTCCTCTCCAGTTTTGTCAGCCCCTTTAGGCGTGTAGAAGCTGCTCTAAGGAACCTGCTTGAACCTTCTCCAGACTGAACAATCCCATCTGTCTCAGCCTGTCTCCATAGCAGATGTGCTCAAGCCCTCTGAGCATCTTCATGGCATTCTCTGGACTCACTGCCAGGTCCATTCCCTTCCTATGTTGGGAGCTCCAGAACTGAACTGAAATTTTATTGTTACATGCAATGAGATATTTTCTATAATATTTTAAGGGTATCAGTGTAAGTAACTGTTCCCAACATGTATTCTAAGGTAGTATTAAGTCTGGCAAATACATGTGGTTTTAGTATTTCTAAAAATAATGGTATATAGTTGTGTTAAATGATGACTTGATGACTAGATCAATGATGTATGAAACTCGTCAAGTGTCTTGAGACTTTGTTGAAGTGGCTATGTCATCCACAGGGAAGAGTTAAGGTTGGATTTTTGGCTGTGGATGAGGTGGCCTGTGGTTCTTCTGTGTCATACTTCTGTCCCATTCTGCAAGGCAGACCTGATGCCTGCAAATTGTGCCATGCAGTCTACTGTGAAAGCTCAATTGCCAAAGGAGTTCCTTCCGCTCTTAGATCCCACATTTAAACTGGCAACTTTTGCACACTAGTGATCTTCAGATTTCCAGGTCTTCAAAAGTGACGTGTTTTATACTGCTGATATACTTAAAGGCAAATTGCACCACTACAGTTATTTTCCCCATGAAATTTTTAAGTAATCAAAGCATTACAGTCATTTTAATTGAATTGTTTTCAAACAACTTGCATACATGTTTTCATTGACCTGTGTGTGTGTTGTTGAATTTTGTTGTTTAAAATTTTAATTAGCTTAACGAGTTCGAGCATTCAGAGACTTTATTTTCATAAGAATCATTGTTGTTGAACTGGGGGGGACACCTTACCAATAACCTGGTAGTTTTAAAAAAATGTTATTAGATTTATGGGGTTCACCCCAGCTTGCTTAGTAGCATAATTTTGCATTACTTTTTAGTCTTTTTGACAATTTTTGATGGTATAAATTAAGAGTGGCTTCTCAGTTGTTATGAAAAAAGAAATGTGCCATTAATCAAAGCGAACCGCCATTTTAATTTCTGATACTTAGTAAGGCTATTGATACATTTGTGCATTGATGCTTTCACAGCTTCTTCAAAGGTTTGATAGATATCACAGAGCTGAAGAATTTGTTTTCTAAACCCAGACTTAATTTTTCCTTTTAGTTCCATATGCTATGTCTTTACAAATTTGGTGAGGTCCCTCTGCCTGGGAGACCTTTCTCCATGGCGTTTACCCAAAGCTCTTGCAGTGTTTCCATCTCTGTGCTCAGCCCTGGCAGTGCCTCAGCAGGTTCTGCGGCCAGCGCTTGGGTGACAACTGTTGATGAGCTTTTCTGTGCTTGGCAGAAGACATTCAAAGTAAATTTGGAATATTGGACTTCTCAGAGTTTGACAGCAGTCAGGCACTCCTAGAGCTTGTTGTACTATTATTTTTTTTCCCTTCCTTACCTCTTTCCACACTATGCAGTAGGAAGTCATTTATGATAATTTTCTCCTATTTGCATGTAGGTTATAGAGTTCTGTGGTGCAAAGCACACTCAGAACTCCTTTTAAGCGTCTGTTCAGATCAAAGTGGGACAGTGTGATAGCTGTTGTCTGACACCAAGCTGTGTGGTGTTGTTTTCATTAAACATTTATCGTGCTTCCAATGTGACAGCAGGCAACTTTGTGCTTGGGTAACATGTTTTCATGCAAAATTTATTGAAAAAGATGAGCCGTTGTAAGGAGATCTTGTTGCCTTTCGCCGGTGGCGAAGGGTAAATGTTTGATTGGAAGGTACCTCTAGCACGTCTTGGTTGTTCATTGGAGAACTGCAAAATGCTTGGCTTTAATAAGCAAGTAACTATATCCTGAAATTGTTTATTCAGAGAAACTTTGTTTTGACAGATCACTTGACTATTTTTTTTAATTTTGATTCTGTTTGGTTGTAACAACAGTCCATTTTTGTCCCATAAAATGGAATGAGCTAATGTTTGTAATTTAATGCTGACTTAATAGTAGAGACAAACTAAATTTTTTAACAGCTCTATGCATATGAACATAACTCTTACATTTAAGACTATTGGCTGAGAAAATCAGAAATTATTAGGCAATCTTTGTGGTATAAACTACAATTTTGGAGAAATATAAGATTCTGTATTTAATAGATAGCATATTTTAGTGTAAAGCACAATTGTTTATTCACATTTAAGGAATATTTCATTCTTCCAGTGATGTATTTTTGTTTTGAAGCACTTCTATTGTAAACCAAAGTTTCCAGAAATCAGTTTGCCCCCACTGTTAATTATGGGGGGAAAAAAAAGGTGTCGGGGAGAAGGTTGAGTTAATTCATGTTATCATTTAATTGCTTTTGGCATTTCTATGTTCAAGATACTCAACTTCCAAAAGACATGGCTGTGTCTACAAACAAATTCCCTTTGCATGAATATTCAACAGTATTTTTACTGAGTACATCTGTAATCCAAATTTCATAGTCATGTCATATTGCTGAAAATCTCCAGTTCTTTGTAACTAATGTGTACTTTAGGCCTATTGGCACTGCCCGTTCTGGGAAGATGTGGTGGTGGCTTCCTCCCCATAGGTGCCCATCAGGCACAGCAGTCAGGTATGTGGTGGACCCTGGATCTTGGTTACTGTCTGCAAGGTGTTTCACCTGTTGTGTGTACTACTGCTTTTGGAGACTGAGAATAATCTTCTGTTTTTTTCCAAGTATACAAAATTCATTCATGTTCTCACAGTTTGGTTATTAGAAAATTATTCTAATATGCATGGAATCTGCAACTGCTGTTTAGTATTGTGGTGAATAAATTTGTAAAATAATTTCTTGTGTGTAAAGAAGACTTAAAAATATTTATTCTCCTGTAGTTCTCTGTTGCTGCTTTTTTGTTGCTTTTTGAGAATTAATCTTTCTTCATCTACCTCCTAGCATGGCCCTAAACAAGGTTTATGCCAGCAGGGAAAAATGAGAGGTAGGATGTCAGTCTACTGTTGCTAATGCCATTTCCAGATGCTTTTTAACATGATACCAAAGCCTGATTCATGTTGATGATAATGCACAAAATTTGTGTAAGTCTTCTTTCTTACTCTAGGAGTTGTGCTCCTGTAGCTGTGACAATTTAAGGTTATATGAGAAGCAGTGTCAGCTGGGAAAAATAGTGTCTTTATTTTAGACCAGCTGGTGTAAGTAGGGGAAAATGGTCATATTTTCAAGGGTGTGAAACCATCATCAAGTCTAACACACAGACAGCAGTCACCAAGCTTAAATTTAGATCAGGAGCAATTCCTTGGGGTACAACATGTTTATGTTAATCAGTTGAACAATAAGAAGAACGGTAGCTTATAACTTCCCATACTGTCTGTGGTGACAAGAACTAGCTCTCAAAAATCTGTAAAATATTAGTGTTTATCTGGTCCAATTATGCACATGCCAGTTTCAAAACGTAATCTCTGTAGTTGTTGGCCTAAGGTATTTGTGTTCAATCATCTCTATTCACTTACAAATGGGATTTTACAAATGTGAGTCACACTGAGACTGATTTTGTCACTCTAAGACCTCTTCTTTAAAATCTTACATGACAAAATACATTTATCAAGTAGCAAAAATCTGCAAATATAAATTGATGTTCAGGGTGCTACAATGCTTGTTCAATTTGCACTGCTGTCTTAATTCTTGAGGTATTTTTAATTATTTGGATTCTCTCTAGAACTTATTTTAAAGTGGTATAGGAGGATAATATAGCAAATGTAGATTGTTTATTTTGTAGCTTCAAAAGAAAAAATTGCATATTTCGTAAATTTTGATTCAAAATGTAATGAATTACGATTATTTCTGGGCTGAAAACTTGCATTCCATGTTTCAACCTCGATCATATTTTTGTTATTAAGAGCACCCTAGAATAGCTGCTTCTAATAAAATTGTGATAGATCCTTATCCACAGTGGAATGAGCAGTGTCACTAGTAAAAATGCCCTGTTCAAGAATAGTAGGCTCTATAGCCGTATGTCAATATTAAACACAAAAATTTGTAGAAAAATTGTAGAATTCCTTTAAAATCTGTTTAAAATTAGCAAATGCATTTTGAATGTTTAAGCAAAACAACTTCAGTCCTCACTTGGAAACTAGTTTGAGTACTTATAGTAGAATTTTCTGTGTTTGTATGTAAGAGGGGAAAAATCTTTCCTTAATCTATGTGTTTTTATTTTCTGTCTGGAGTAAATTGTGAAGGTCTTTGTAACAGTTACAGTCACGCTGTTGAGAGGTTGTTGTAATAAATTTTTAAGATGCGTGGTAGTACTTATTTTGGTAGCTTCTTGCAGAATAGCAGACAATAAGCTTCTAAAATTTTATGACAATTTGAGCCCCTTTGTTTGACCAGGGGTACCTTTGACTGCCAGTCCATTACTTTGTCTTTCTATGGAGTAGGCTTTCAAGGATTGGTAAGATGTATTGTCATGACAAGTGAGTTATTCATCCAGAATCAAAATAAAACAGATGCTTCCTCTAGTTATTTATTTACTTTTACTGCTTTTACCTTGCTTTCTCTTGTATTTTTTTTTCGCCCTCCATCTGTGTTTGTGCCTGACATACTGTTATTCTGGTCATAAGGGTTTGCTCAGACTAGTTGGGGAGCATTCACTGAGTTACAATTTCTTTGAAATTTAGTTTTGAAGAGTATTTCTGCTTTCTGTTCTCCAGCATCATTTTCACATGAGCAGAGCTGGGGTAGTTGGCTCTTCTGTAGGACAGAAGAGCAGCAGTGGGCGCTCAGGATAATGTGCTTCTCAGTCTTCCTGTATGAAAGTTCCTTAGATGGAAGCTACCTACCTTCAGTCTATAGAAGAGGATAGATTTAGGTCAGATACTAGAAAGAATGTTTTCACTATTAAGGTGGCGATGCAGTGGCACAGGTTTCCAAGAGAAGTTGTGGCTTCCCCATCCCTGGCAGTGTTCAAGGCCAGGCTGGACAGGTCATTGAGCAGTCTGGGATAATGAAAGGTGTCCTTGCTCATGGCAGGGAGATTGAAACTAGGTGATCTTTTAGGTCCCTTCCAACCTAACCTAAAACTTTCTATGATTGTCAGCTTGGAATGTTCAGTTAGCCAGTTTCTTTGTAGTTTGTCATTTAGAGAAATGTAGTCTTCATTTACCCAGCATTAGAAAAGAAGCACAAGTGCTGCTGATGGTAACTCTTATTCACATTGCTCACTTTCTTCCACTTAATGATCATTCTGCCTTTTGCTTTCGTTAGCATCACAGTCTGCAGATTTGCAGTGGAGGCAGGGCTGTCTTGCCACTACTTGCATGAAAAATGCCTTAAAATAAGCTGTAGGCAGGAGAGTTGTAATTTCTGTATTCCAGTATTGAAAGGGTGCCTACAAGGAAGACATTCACTCCATTTTTACAAGAACTTACATGGAAAAGATGAAGGGTAAAGGGCGCAAGTTATTCCTGGGGAGATTATGATTGGACTTGAGAGGGAAATTTTTCACAATGAAGACAACCAGCCATTGGAATAATCTCCCCAAGGAAGTAGTGGATTCCCCAACACTTGACACTTTAAAGATGTGGTTAGACAGGGTGCTAGGACATCTGGTCTATGTTATGGTGGATGGCTGCATGGAAAGGTTGGACCAGATGATCCTTGAGGCCCCTTCCAGCTTGGAATTCTATGATAATGTAATGTTCTATATAAGGAAAAAAAAACATCCACCTGAGCATCAGCAAACAGAGCAAGAGGCTGATCATAGGTTCATTGAATAGTTTGGGTTGGAAGGGACCACACTATGGTACTACCCTCAGAGTATCCCAGTAAGAATCACTAATTCCTACTTGTGTTGGTTTATATAATAAAAATTCATGAAGAGAAAAATTGGAAACATAATTAAAATAGAAGCATAGTATAACTCCTAGTATGATCAAATGTAAACAAATTCCAGCTAGCCACCATAGGGTGTTCAGGCTATTCTTTTTAAAACATTTATCTCAATTCCAGAAAGACTCACAACGTATAAATGTGAAGTACAACGAAACTTATGGTCCTGAAACCTTCTGCAGTTAATTATTTTGTTATTTTGAATGGGGAGTTGACTTTCTGGAAAATATTTCAGTTTCTTTATAAAAAACAAAATCAGATTACTTTGGCTTTTTTTTTTTTTTCCTTCTTAACCAGAATTCTAGAATAGAAGTTAAATGAGTTTTGGAATTTGTGAAGAAAAAGTACCATTATTTCAGATCCCTGCCTTTCCTCTCTCCATGTTTTCCAGTCTTGTGTGGAAAAACTCCTTCTATATTATTCTACCTAATGAGGTATAGGACTTAATCACCTCTGTATTGTAAGGTAACATTGTACTTTTCATACTTGCAGAAAGAACTGTTGTCCAAGGCATCTCACTGAAAAGGGATAATTTAATTTTTATTCTTTGTATTACCTTCTTCTCAAATCTTAGATATACATACATACTGCCCTGAAAGATATTTCATATGCTGTGTTGGCAGTTTTTACCACCACATTTTAAAGCTGCTGTAATAAAAGCAGATGTAGCCAGTGCTTCTTTTAACATGTTATAGAGCAACGATCACTGTTCTTAAACACTTTTATGAAAATTTCTTATTTGTTTGGACTTACAAAGTGAGAATCTAAAGGGAAGACCAAATGGGGACAGATAATCCAGACAGATATCCTGCTGCTCTTTAGTGTCTTTTAAATGCAGAAGGGAAGTCATATGGATGAGTATTGCAGTAGCAGTTGATATTGTAGCAGCACATCACAACAATTCTTTCTTCAGGGCCTCTGTGGCAAATGACAGTGATACCTTGCATGGGAGTGAAGAATGTAGAAGAGATTACAAAAACCCCCAGGTGGAATGGGTTGTCATGTAGCAGTTTGGAAAAGTTGTCCGTCAAATCATAGAATAGTTAAGGTTGGAAAGGACCTTGAGATCATTTAGTTCCAACCCCCATGCCATGGGCAGGGACACCTCCCAATAAACCATGCCACCCAAGGCTACGTCCAACCTGGCCTTGAACACCACCAGCAATGGAGCATTTACAACATCCATCGGCAACCCATTCCAGTGCCTCACCACCCTTACAGTAAAGAACTTCATCCTTATATCCAATCTAAACTTCCCCTGTTTAAGTTTGAGCCATTACCCCTTGTCCTATCACTACAGTCCCTCATGAAGAGGCCCTCCCCAGCATCCCTACAGGCCCCCTTCAGATACTGGAAGGCTGCTATGAGGTCTCCACGCAGCCTTCTCTTCTC
>JASSUY010012510.1:0-20709 GCA_032466535.1 Forpus xanthops | reverse complement strand
GCTCCAGTCCCCTGATCATCCTCGTGGCCCTCCTCTGCACTTGTTCCAACAGTTCCATCTCCTTTTTATGTTGAGGAAACCAGAATTGCACACAGTACTCCAAGTCGTCTCACAAGAGCAGAGTAGAGGGCAGGATCACCTCTCTGGACCTGCTGATCATGCTTGTTTTGATGCAGCCCAGGATACAGTTGGCTTTCTGGGCTGCAAGCGCACACTGCCGGCTCATGTTCATTTTCTCATCTACCAACACCCCCAAGTCTTTCTCCGTGTGGCTGCACTGAATCTCTTCTCTGCCCAACCTGTAGCTGTGCTTGCAATTGCTCTGACGCAGGTGTAAGACCTTGCACTTGTCATGGTTAAACTTCATCATGTTGGCATCAGCCTGCCTCTCAAGCGTCTCAAGGTCCCTCTGGATGGCATTACTTCCCTCCAACATATCAACCGAATGATTGCTAGATTTATTTATTTTCAATGCAGGTGTCTGCATTCTATCTCTAGTCATTACAATTTTTATTTTTAAAGTTTATTCTTTCAGTAGGTGAATGATGTTTGTTTTGCTCACTCTATAGGCAGAGGGGTATTTTTGTGCGCTACAAGGTGATGTTTGGACAGCAATACCACGCAATGGCTTTACTTGGCCTTTCGTGAAGTGGTCGTGTTTTCTCAGAACCTTGTGTGTTCTGAAGTGATGCTACACTTAATGGATATAAAGAAAACCTGGTGTTTACATTGACTGAGATCTGCTTGCACATCTGAGAATGGAGCAAAATGGGAGAGCAGGTTTTGGCCAAAACCTACAGAAATAGATGATGAATTTGTCAGGAAGCCTATTAATTCTCATACCCATACTGGAGATTTTCTGGGACACGGATCCTCATGCTGCCTCGTGACTGCTCCTAATAGAATTCTGATCTAGAAATGTGCAGATAGCACATACTTAGTCCTCATTCATAGTTTTACAACTGACTAAATGTTGCTGTCATTAAGGTCATGCACTACAGTGCTTTAGTGGTTTTGCAGTTACTGCATATGCAAAATGATTATTACATGATACCTGCTGGTGATCAATACTTTGTATTACTGCAGGCAGAGTCCAAATATATTGGTGACTAAAGAAGTTACCTTGTACTGGTGGTGGTTCTTTGAGGTTTGTTGTATGCAGGAAAATGTAGTAACTTCTTGTCCTTTCAGGATTCTTGTTCTCTGGTGCAAAGGGAATTGAGTAGTTTGGGCTACCTTCCATGCAGATGCTCAAGAGGAAGACTCCTGAGAGTACCCAGGACGCAGGGTGCTGGTGGTATATATGTTTCAAGGATGCTCAAAAAATGAGTTGATGACCTTTGCTGGCAAAAAAATATTTGGGTGTTGGAAACCAGAAGGAAACAGTTGGAAGGGCAAATGAGGACCATTTCCTCCACAGTAAGTCAGCCAAAGGCTAATGGGAAGCAGAGTACGTGCTTCCCCCTGGAAAGGAGAGAAATGTCCATATGCCCAGGGTAGCTTTAAGGTCACTTGCCTCTGACCTAGATTTGTTGCTATTGTAGTCTGAGCTGTGTTGGCCTTGTTTTTCTTTGTTAGCTAAAAATCCCTATTTAAGACTAAAAGGGATGGTTGTTTATTTAATGGGCTGTGATGCTGAGACAGCAGCATATGGTATTTTTTTCCTTTTGCTACCAGACAGCTGTAAAAAAAACAGTGTGCATAGTATGTGTGCATAAACTGTGGAGCACACCTGTACAGAAGATGTCAGAGAGACACTGAATATAAAAGGTAAATAGTTTTTATTCTAAAAGTAAATAGTTTTTACCCCTGGAGTAACAGTTTCTTTTTCATTCAGTTAGTACTTTTGGTACTAAGTAGAAAAATACAAATTTTGTGTTCAAGTTCTGGAGTTCAGTCTGTCAGAGGTGCTTGTTAAATTGGCTTCCCTGCTAAATTCGTATACTATGTTGAAGGAATTATATTTCTCCTTATTTACAGAAATAGGTCTTGGAATGCATTTGAAGGCAGTATCTTCAACGACACACATTCTTTTAAGCTGTTTAAAATTTTCTAAACTATCCAGGCCTTAAAACTGCCAACCACCATGATTGTCCTTTTATAACTATATAATTTGCATTATCTTGGATTTTTAAGTTGAATAATTCCTTAAATACACAGTATACTTTCGGAAAGAGTGTTTCATTTGCCTGCATATACACACTGTGAATGTAAACATATAGTTGGTTTTTTTTTTACCAAGACACCTTGCACTTTGAGAGCAGCTGACTATTGCTTTAATGGCCTCTCTTAAGCTGTGCATGAGGAATCCAAACTGAATGATACAGAGCTGTGAAAATCCAGTTAGTGAGCGCTGTAATCTCTTTACTGGGTTTAAGTAGTTAGAGTGGCATTCAGACACCCTGCAGATACTGAACTGCAGAGATACAGTAATCACCTAACCATATACCCAGTGTCTTGCTGTCATGGAACTAAAGCAGAAGAGTCCCTAGCAGTCATTTAGGTAAGAACCAGAACAAACACAACAAACACTGCCTCCTCTGAGCAAGCAAACAAGAGGCAAGTAAAAAAAAAAAAACATTCAAAAGTCATACTGTTATGAGGTAAAGTTTTGTTTCACATTAAATTATTAAACTCTCTGTTTCACCTTGGGTTTTTCAGATAGATAATGCTTTTCCTGGAGCCGAACTTACCTGCTATGGGCACTATAAAATATTGATTAGGAAGGGAGGGAAGAACATCTTAGAAGAAAGTATTTCAGTAAGGAATCTGATTTTGGACCTTTCTACTGTTGTTTGGAAATATACAAGATTAGGAGAAACTTAAGTGATCTGAATTGTTGAGTGAAATAAAATAATTTAGGAAATGAATGTAGTAACAGGTTTTGGTAACAATTCTGTAATGAATGTACAAAAGCAGCTATTGCTTTATAAAAAGGCAGAAGACAAACTCTTAGTAGATTTGGGCACATCTGCACAGGTCTCTTAATGTATGTTTGGAAAGCTGGAAAGTGTGTAAACTTACTTCAACTTCTGGTTTCATCCTTGACATCTGGTTCTCTGCTTGGGAGGATGCTGTTACTCAGAAGCAGTAGTAGTCTTCCCGCTGTGTTTCTATGTGAGGGGTATAGGCAAAAGTCAGATTTGGAGATCTGTTTGTCTTTTTTACTGCAGAAGCTTTAATCATCTTTACCCAGTAAAATAGAGGAAAACCTAAAAATATGGGTGAATCTGTAGATAAATGAATGTTATAATTCTATGGAATGTTCTGTAGTTGAGGGCAGAGCTTGGTCCATTAGAGCTCAGTGGTCCATTAGAGATTATCTGTGGTACTAAGGCAGCCTCAGGATTACAGAATTACATTTTAGTCTGTTCAAACCTATTTTTTAAAAAAGCCTATTCTTTGTTATTGTTTCTCCTATCCTGCAAACAAAATGGGAGTGCTTAAACATTTGGATACTTCTGTTTGACTTTTTGGGATTTGTCTGTTGCTGTAGGAGCAGGTGTTAAGAAGCAGCTACTTGGGGAGGGGAAAAAGCCTAAAACATCAGGCAGTTCTGATCCCTTGCAGTTAATACTGCAAGCATAGAAGTTTCATGAGCTAACTGTCTGCTTGAGTATATTCCAGCAGATGCCAATGGTGACCTGTTCTCAGTATGTGTCTTATCAGATCCAGGACAGTCTAGGGTTGGTGGGGTAATCTTCAGTGGACAGGTTTAGCTGGGAATCACTGAAAATGTAAGTAGAGCATGTTTTTCCACTTCAGTGCTGTTCCATTAGAGTAATTTTCCATTGAAGTGGGTAAGGTTCTCAAATCTTCCAACGGAGAAGACAGCCCAACCCAAATCTTCCATTTGAGCATATCTGAGTCTCAGAAGAGATTTCAGAATATAGTGACTGCATGTGCTCTTTGTGTCTCATCTCTATTCACAGTATCTAATCCAGTCTTGGAATAAGCCATCTTCAGTCCTGCAGCAGTGTCTGCCAGCACATAGAATGTAGCATCTCCAGCCTGCACCATGTTTTATTGCAACAACAGTACTTCAGCATCATATTGATTTTATTCCCCTTTTTTCATAGATTATGGCAACACCAGTGGTAGCCAAATGAATTGAAGTTTTTCTGGAGGAAAAGCATGTGACTCTTCCACTTCAGGCATCAATTTTAACATTATAGTGTTAAAACCAACATCTTTAAAGATCCATGAGGGACAAGACTGGCGAATGCTTTGAATCACTTTCATGGTAGAAATGGGAAGAACTGAAGGAAACATGTTAGCTGTGCTGGTGATTCTCCTGGATCTGACTTGGTCCTCATCTGTGCCCAGCAGCTGAAGTTCTTGTAAGACAAGGCCCATTTAATGGTAAATTATGTTGGGAATGATTTTTCCTGGACTGAAATCGAAGAAGCAAGATCAGTCCATTCTCTCAAAATGGATTAAGGAATTGATTAGGAAGGTCTGACTTTGCTGTGCGGATGAGACTCTTTTGAGCCTGTAATGGGATCATGCTCTGTCAAAGAGGGAAAAGGTTTTGGGTTTTTGGGTTTTTTTTGTTTGTTTGTTTTGGGTGGTTTTATTTTTTTTTTCTTATTGATTTTTGCCAGGTGGGTATTTTTCTGTGCTTTAAAAAGTATTAAAGATGTAAATGCATTGGATTAACAGAAAAGTGTTCAGCAGAGTGTGATGGGGAGTGCTTCCTATATCTCTGCAGGGACAGGAGGAGTGAGAAGGCTTCATATGTCTGTCTCTGCCATCTCCCTTTTCATTTCCTCTTTTTCTTCAACTTGTACCTGCACAAAAATGCTCTCCTCTTTCAGTAACCACGTAAGGAGAGGATAATTAACTTTGAACCTCCAGAGGACTGTGAAAGTAGCTGGTGCTTGGGGAGGTTCTGTGAATCCATGGGATGGGCTTGGGACTGGAGTAAACTGAGGTTGTGCATGCCTGTGGACATACCGAGGCAGTCTGGGAGAGAAAAGTGAGAGCTGAGCTGGTGCAGAAAAAAAGGGGACGTGATTTTTAAATTTCTTCAATTTTTTTTTAAATCAGTAAATTTTAGCAGTAAATAGCTGTCAGCCACTACAATATATATATACACTATGGATCATCCACTGATAACAAATGGCTTGGGGAGAATCTGAGCTATTGCCTATAAAAGAACCTGGATATTGTTTTTCACAACAAGAACCTTGGGTTTTGTAGTATAATAGAGACCTACTGAGCTGTCAGCCTGTGACAGAGGTTCAGCTGTGTGTAATTATTAAATATTTTTTTTTAATTGGAATTCTGGTGTGAAAGTAAAAATGCGTATGTGATCACCATGTGAAATAGTAGTCTAAAAACCTCATATGGCACAACCTCTATATGAAATTATAGCTAATATTGCAGCATTAGTTTCTGCTGGGAATTAATTTATGACAGCTCCTCTCTAAGTCAGGAACAGGAAGATGGAAGAGAAGGTAGCAGCTTATGTGTAGTGGGAGATATTAAATCTTACTAAAAACAAAGCAAACTTTAGGCCTTAGAGCTTGTTGGAAACTATTCCCGTTAACTTTAAAGGTTATGTAATAGATCCCTCCTCTTGAGAAATAGCTGTTCCAGTATTAATTGGAAACATTGAAGGTTTTGCTTGCTTATTTTCAATAAAATACAGGTTCAAGCACAATTTGTAAATGAAAAAACAAAAAAGAAGGTCACGGCAGTGGTATGTTGAAAGTTCCATATTGCACCACGTTAAGAACTGTAAAATGTTCTCTTTTCCAACTCATCTCCACTGTTTTTCCCTTTCCATTCTGTACAAGGTTAGACTAACTTTTTAGCTTTCATTGCTGCATTCAAGCTCTTGCTCTTTGGCAGCTTTTCCTTGCAGTGCAGTTCAGCTTTTCAATTGTGGACATGATACAGAGAGGAAACAAAGCAGAAAAGAATCCAGGTAACAGGAAATTCTGTTTTCCTTCCTACTTATCTTCTTGGTTTCTGTAAGTAACTTACAAAATGTCACTTTTATCTTTTTTAAGCATTTGAGCTATAATAAATCAGTGAATTGATGATAGATATTTAGACCGAGATGTTAAATGCTTAAAATTTTGTGTATTTGTGGTCATCTTCGAAAATTCTGCTTTGCAATCTCTTAGTAATATATAGTGAATAATGGAAATGCCTTATTTTTAGGCTGTACTTCTCACCTTTCTCTGAGAGAGAAGCTTCCTTGTGACAAAGCTTCCTAGATTTTGGTAAATTTAACATAGTTGTCACTAATCTGAATCCTTAAAATTGAGTAATATATCTGTGCTGCTCCCTGTGAAATGGAGGCTGCACCATGTGGTTTTGCAGACATTCCAAAGGATGATCAATTTATGCAATCCAAAGTAGGCCTCGACTGCTGATAATATATTTTTAATGAATTTATATATTGAAGTTATATTAGGTCAGTGTCTGAAAACTGAAAAATATCAAAAAAGGGTTAAAAGTACAATCCCACAGTCTCTGATACTGTCACCATTGGGTTATCCCTACTGGGCCTTTGTCACCTATTGCCAAAAGTCATTGCTTCTCTCAAGCTTATCAGTCTTAAGCTTAAATTTAAAGTGATTTAAAATGGAACTTTATGAAGCAGTTGTGACTTGAGTGTCACGGGAGGTAAGATGCTGTCAACTACTTAAAAAATTAGTAGTGCAGTAGTAAAAAAAATTAGTTTTGTGACAGCAGTCCTTTACCTGAGCTGGAACAGGCAGAGTTCTGAGATACTGGAACAGATACAGCACAATGGCCAGACTTGTCTTTCAACTACAATGGATTTGTTTTGAGATATTTGTGGTGAGTAGCTGTGGTTTGTATCTGCAGTGTTGCAGCCCTGGGTCTTGTTCTCCAACTTTGTTCTGACCTTTGCTAACCTTTCTGTGAGATGTTTTGTCAAATCGGGTTGTCAGTGTGTGTGTGGTGACTCCTAAAACAGGGCTCTGGGGCATTTCTTTGCTGCCAGGTGTGGAGAGGTGCCTGGGGAAGCAAACCAGCCAGCAGCAGAGAGGCTCGAAGCTGTAGGCTAAAACCCTGAAACCCAAACTCTCTGGGATGAGCAGGAGGTATGTTGCTGACTGCATCAAGTGATGGAGTTTGCCCCTCCTTGCTGAAGAGTTCAAAGGCTCCTTGGGGTGTTTATGAGACTTAATGGAATTTTTGCCTTGAACAGCCCTATTAAAATGGACGTTCTTTGCTTGCTTTCCCTTCCTTTTCTCTACTACAGGTTTCAGTATGGTAACCCCTGCTTAACCTTGTGTAACTGGTAATTGTATGCAAATGGAAAAGATTGTCAGATTTTTTTTTTAATTTTTTTTTTTTTTTAGCAGGTAGGCAGAGCACTCTATTGAGAAACTCCAAAAGCAGCTAGAAAGAGGCAGGAGCAATTTTTCATGATGCCTGTTTTCTTAGAATCAAACCATTTTTATCAACTGTTTTTATCCAACCGAGGGAAAACTTTTATAGAGAATGCAGTGTGTCGTTTTCTGCAATTTAAAGAGAATTTCATGGAATTATGTTAAAATAAGATTCTTCAGAAACAAATTTTCTCACAAATTCAAATAACCTGAGTAAAAAAACCTTATAATTCTCTCTCACTATTGCTCCCCTTGTTTCATGTGTTGATTTGGTTGGTTATTTTTAGGCAAGCACATAGAGCCTTTGTAGTGTTTGTTTTTAAAGACACAGTAACGATCAGATATGATTTTGCATTTTCAGAAGACTACTCAAATGTACTGTATGTTGCACAAAATCCCATTAATTGTTAAAATTTTCTTTTACAGAAAAAGGGGAAACGTCAGGGCCCTTAGGTGGGATCAAGTGTATGAAGTTTTATGAGGAAGCACACGTCCATACTGCATTACAGTTAAGCAGCACGGTTCAAGGTGACCATATCTTGTACCTTTATTAGGAAAAATGAGTTCATAAAATCCCAAAGTGTTGGAAGGCGTGGATATAAAGAATAGTAACAAGTAAAAAGCCTCAGTACATAGATGAAAATTTAGGGTGAATATTGTTTCATGTTTGCTGCATAAAAGAGGTCACCTTGATATTCAGTTCCTTTGACATCAGGGCAGCTTCTTGGTGGAGTGACTGAAGAGAAGGTGGTGCCCTCAGGTTCTGACTTGCATGTGGAAGGACCCAAAAACTGGGAAACATTGTGAGGATTCTTCAATGGGTAATGAAAGCCAAAGCAGCAATACAGATATTGCATTGTCATCTGCTCTATCTTGAATGTTGAGTATTGCTGATAAGGGGTGTTTAATCACAGGATATGCAATATTAAAAAAAAAAATTACCTTTCAGTGATTTTTGAAGCACCTTGCAATGTCTCTTAAACAATTCTGAAAATTTTACTTGAGTCATGAGTGGGTTGCACCCAACTTGAATGAAGGATCCTTCCCGTTCTGTGGTCTCATAGCCTGCTAATAAAAATAATCTATAGGGACTATTTCTCTTTTGCTTACGAAAGTAACCTAAACATGTTCACATATGGATAATATATATGGTAATACTTTTTTTTTTTCTTTTAGTCAGTATGGGAGTAGATGTTTTGTGAACGTACCTAATTTTAGCATGGCAGCTTTCACACATGATGCCACTGATACTTATTTCTGCCAGGAAAAATGAAGTGTTTAGTTTTATATGCAACATCATGCTTTCTTTTTCCTGGTTTGCCATTAATCTAGCACTGTGTTTATGTAATGCAATAGAAATGTAGCTAACATGATTATACTTTTATATCTTATTAGCTCAAATACTGAGTACAATAAAATGGAAAACTTTAAATTTTATGTTTAAGTACTTGAGATAAGAGTTCTTGTAAATGAAATGTGATTACATTTCTATAATAGATCTTTTTCTGTTAGTACTTTGCTTAGCTATATAATTCTATTGCGACTGCTGTTTCTAAGTTTGATTTTTTTTATTTTTATTTTTTTTTAGAAATAGCTATGTAAAATACTCAGTGTTACACACAAATAAACAATGAACAACAATCTCTTGAAAACTCAATCTTTCCTGTCTGAAAACTAAAATCACTGTTAGATAGTTTTCTTTGTGACAACCAATTTGAATTAAACATAATTCCCTAACAACACCTTGAATTTCCATCTGTGTAACCCTGATGTTCTTAAGCGTTTTGCATTTACCTAATGCTCTGGGCTATTTCCACTTAGCATGTATGGAAAACTGTGACTATCTTAAAACTGTAGATGATATGAATAACAATTGTTTGTTGATCTTACCCTGTATCTCCCTGGATAACCTGCAGTCTGCAAAGGCTGAGTAAGTGGCAGATAGCTTTTCTCATCTCTTATCCAGGCTGTACACTTGTAAGGAAGAGCAGGGATAATCACCTAAATCTAATTAGGGGTTAAAAGAGGCCATGACTGTGATGTGGCAGTGAGACACCTTACTGTATCAATCCTGTTTGCATTAGAAAAATAAGGTTGTCATATTGATTATTCAAATTAGCTTATACTGGCCATGGCTCAATGGCTTGTATTGCAGCTGAAGCTCTTGAAGGTCCCAGCTTTTCAGAGAAGACCTATGCTTATAGCATATCTTATGTGGTGTCTTGTTTGCTAATTTGAGGGTTTTAAAACTAAGACTGAGAGAGTTTTATCCTGAGAATTAAGCATTTAAGTGACCATCAGAAAAAGAAGTTGAGCTTTCATGTGTGATGCTTGTGATTGCTGAAAGCTATTAAATGGAGGCCAATAAATTTGCTTTAGATCTTTTATGGAAAAATCAGTATTGGAGTTAACAGATCTTGCAGTATTATGTTTGCGAACTAATTGATGTTTAGTTCAAAGCCAAATGGAGCTAAAAGGAGTGAAGTAATTACATTCAGATCAATTCTTCATTTAAGAGATAGTAAATTCCCTTGGCTATGACTATGACTTTGGGGTCTATATTTTAATCAAAATATCCTATCTACCTGGCGCTGGGCTATTACAGTATTCTCAACTATTTCTCAGCACTTGGCTTTTTGTCATTCAACAATTTTAACTGCTGACATCCAGCAAGTGTATAGATGCCCTAGAGAGTGCTGATTTCAGACTTTCTCGTTACTGTAGTAATGCCAAATGACATAAGTGCCATACATAGAGTGGGCAAAAGTAAAGCCTTTAAAATAACTTTATTTTTTTGTTGGGTGTGCATGTGTGGTGTGTGCTTTTGTATTATATCAAGAAATACATGGTAGGCTATGTCGTATGTACAAAGACTGGACTTGTGTGAATATTTTTTCCATTGATTTGTGCAACTTGTGTCATTGCAGATGTACAAGAAAGTCTACCTTAAATCCCAGATATCAGGCAGAGTTTGCAAATTTTTCTCTGTGGTTGAAGCAATTTCACCCATCTTATATACAGTTTGAACACTTCTGTTTACCGTAGGTGTTAGTTTTGCTGTATTTCTTAATGCTGCTGGGCAAGAAAATACACACAGCTAACTAAACTGTATTTCCCTCTATTACATGTGGGTACAAGGCTTTCAACTTTATTTTTAAATTGCTTCAGTTGATTCTTCTGGTTCTTCCATTATCTGTTGGTATTGGTATAACAGTTTCTCATCCAAATGCTAACCTTGCAGGCTGACCTTGTTGACTGAAAGCTACAATGACCAGATGAAGGAGATTTTTTATGTATATACATATATATATAAAAATATATATATTTTGTATACATATAAAAATATATTTATTATATGTATATAAAAATGTTATACGTTTTTTGCTTATGTTCTTACAGCATCATCCTGACCTGTTTTGAATTACTGAAATTTATTATGTGCAAATGTTCACATAACTTTCCAATATCTTGCTTGAACAGAAAGTTAAGTCAGTGGCTTATCCTCTCATGCCATTGTGTAAAAGACCACTTGGTCCTGACCATTGTTACATGAACGTGTTTGATTACTTGGAACAGTTCCAGTTTCTGGGGACACTGGCTTCTGGTGCCTCTTTGCAAGGCATGGTAATGTTGTATATTGTGTTTATAACTTTCAGCCGATACAGAAAATCTAGAACAAGAGCAAATATTTTAGGGTTTCTGTTGGTTTGTTTGGTTTGTTGGGCTTTCCCCCCCCCACCCCCCCCAGCAATATCACTATGCTATTTCTATAAATGAGTTCATCAGTCAACGCAGTCATTCTGTATTCTGTATCTGTTCTGTTCTTTTTTCTTAAGTCTGGCTTTAATCTCTTTCAGAGCACAGATACTCCAATATTCTCCAACATGGTCTTCTAATAGTAGTAGCAGTTAGAAAAATATTCATGTTACTCTGTTTAACATCAGTAAGACTGTCTAGAGTAGATTTCTTAGAGTGAAATAAGGCGAATATGAACAGTATTTCAATAGAGAAAAATCCTTAGTTCTGGTAGCATTATGGAGAAGCAAAATTGTCTGTTAGTGAACGAGTTGCTTGCTCTAGTGTCTGCTCCTCTTTTGAGAAAATATAGATGCTTGATTCACACACAGGGGCAACTAACTCTAGGATGTCTGCGGCTACCACATTTAACTGTCTGTCTGACTTTGCTGTAAAAATTGACATTTTAATGTAAACCAGCACTACTTTTGGCTTGTGTTAGACTATTGGTCTGTAACGGTTCAGGAAGTCCTTGTAAGCAGCTGAGTAGGTGAGTGCTGGAGAAGGGGATATGTGATCAGATAAAATAATTTCCATTGCAGAGTTCGTTGTCTTCTGTCAATACAGAGTCTGTTGAGTGAGGCGTTCGTAGGTTCAGCATATCTCCTGTCCTAAATGATGTTAACTGAGGTGAATTGCAAAAGGTACAGCTGAAAACATGGGGTTTAAAATAACTTTTATGGACTAATATGCATATAGCTCCAACTTACCTCCCTAGGGAAAACCAAAGAACAGTGCTGCTGAGAACTTGAAATAGGCTTTGCAATGTGTGGCCATGGTTTGTTAGTTAGGATTGTAACTTGAGGTGCTTGTTGGATATTCACTGGGACTTTTTGCAGGTACAATAGGAAGTGCTGGTTTTAATCTTGAAATCCAAATTGCTTCAGATCCAAGTTTCCTTGGAGTCTACCATGTTTATGATAATTTTTTCAAGAATCTCTTGGCTTTATATTAGAAAAATAACCTTTGAGGGAAATCTTGGCTGTAGAACGAGACATGTTCTATATTTTTTTTTTTTTCTAATTTTGGTCCACTTGGTGGTAAATCAGTAGTGTGCAATACTAATTATTTTAATTTCATTGAAGGAATGCCAAAATACAAAATGCCTAGCAAGATTTCTGGTTTAGACTTTGGTTGGCCACTTCTCAGTTTGCTCCATCTTGTAAAGGCAGTCCTATTCTCCATTTTCACTGGAGACTTTCTTTGTAATCTGCTGGGAATGATAAATGCCAAATAAAATAGATGATGTTAGTCATTCATGGTAATAAAAGGTCAAAAGCGTATTAATGAAAGCAAGCATTTAGGAGAGTGAAATGAATAAGACCAGTGTGAAGTAGTAAGAACAGTAGACTTAAAGCTTCATGCACTTTAATTGCTAAGGATGTTTTGGTGCAACTCAACCAACATGAAGTGTTTCAACAGCATTACTGGATGTTTTTTTCACCATTTTTTTTGTGTGTTTTTTTTTTTTTTTTTTTTGGTGTGTGAGTTGTTGGGGTTGTTTTGTGTAAAATATTTTTCAAAAACTTTATATAATTATTTACTGGAACTTGCAGTTTACTTAACTAACCATAACACTTTGGACATCAAATTCTAGACAGCATCACTGTTTTCAACATGGGCATAGCGATGTCCAGAAAATACATCTGTTGCTTCTGAAGTTTCTTTCTGAGAAGTAGATGTGAAATAAGCACAAGAGTAAAAGAAATTTTAGCATTGATTAATTGTTCTCCTGAAATAATAATGGACTTATAAGTTACATAGTCAGAGGCCATTACAAATGCTGGAGAAAAATAGCAAGCAAGACCTGTTAGTTATCTAGTGTAGCTGTTGAGTTAGTGGAGTGTTAACTGCTCTCAGAATCAAGAGAACCGTTTGCCTTGTCTGATAATTTAAGGAAATTAGCCTTTTCCCTGCAGTCTCCCTGTAGCTGTATTAGGTACAAATCCACTCTGACTAGGTCCAAGTGTGACAAAGTTGGTTTTTTTTGACAACTCTTAAGGTCTTTTACTTGTATATTGGAATGTTATCATCATGATACGCTTCAGCTTCTGATCACTGTTATTGCATGTGTTTCAGAGTGCTTTTACAGCTTTTCATGATTTGTTAGCAGAAGGTAGCCAGCATTGTTTTGGACCTAATGCTGTAAAAACAAGTTAGAACCAGTTCTAAATAGGTCCATGTTAGTGATCCCTGTCAGTCTTTTCCAGATCTTCTTCAGGAGCTTCAGTTACCTGGTTTTGGTTTGGTTTATTTTGCTAACCTTTCAATTAATTTTAATGCACTTTCAGGTGTTTTTTGACACTGGCTGTTAGGCTTGGTTTTGGTCAAGTATGTTTGAGATTTACCAATCAGTTTTTATTTTTTCTATTTTCATGAAATATTATTTCTTTCAATTTATTTGTGGCCAAGGAACTAATTTCCTATCAAGCTTGAGCAGCTTGAGCTCTACCTTTTTAAATATTCTAAGTTTGTCTTGAAACACAGCTCATCTTGGAAGTTGTTAGTAGAAGATATAACATTCTTCCTGCTGAAAGTCAGGCTTTAAAGAAACCTTTTTCATATAGAATATGCTTTCAGAATTCATCTGGGCTTTAACAAAATGGGCTTTTAGAAGAATTTGTGAGTCTTCTGCTTAAAAGGATCTTTGTGATGCTCTCTGTATCTTATAAACCTGAAAATGTTGGAAAACATGCAAAATTCCAGCATCATGTAGGATAAGATGCATTTGCATGCTGAGGAGATATAGCAGAGGATGCAGATTGTACAGTTCAAAAATAGTTATGGTGTGTTTATTTGAACTGAAAATGATTGCAGTACCACAGTGATGGTAAATCATCTGGGTTTATTATTAAAGTGCCTGTTTAATTGTGAAACACTGTCTGAAACTCAAGTGTCTTATGACTGGAAATGCTACAAGCTGTGTTATACCATGACATGGTTAGGTGAAGTAGTTGAGGAGGCAGAAACTAAATATTCTGAGATCAAGTAGATCTGCTTTTTTTCAGGAGAGGGAAATTTTTTTACCATGTGTAGGAATGAAAACCTGGGCCTGTCTGACATTTAAACATGTTTTAAACATTTTGAGTATATTCTGAGAGTGCCCTTGTGTTCTTTAGGGAGACGAATTCAGGCCAGATGAAAGAACATAAAGAAATTAAAGTAAAGCGACAAAATCAAACTACAGGGGCACAAAGAAGAGCAGTGAAAAAGCATTTACAAATTGGATTTTTATACCTCCCAACAGTGATGCTTAAAAAGGCATGAGGTTTCAGTGTGCTAAAATTGGATCAAATGCAGTCATAAGCAGTGGAATTACAGTAAAGTGGCACTTTGTGGGTCTCAGCTGAACTTGACCACGGTTGCCAAAGTGCGCACACATCTTCAGGAGGAATGGAAATGTGAAACTACCTTTCTCAGTCTTTGGCCATAAAATATCAGTGTCCTAGGATTTGTTGGGTCACCGTGATCTTTCATCTGAGCTGTGGAAATCGATCAGTTGTGAATTCTAGAAATAAAATACCTACCTTTAGTAAAGAATTACCCTGGTTTTTATCTTTACTTTTTACTCTGAATGTCTGCTTTGCAGAATGGAGGGTGGTTTGGAGTTTTATTTGTTTTTTTGTTGTTCATTTGGGGAGTTTTTTGTATTTTTGCTGTGAGGGGGATGAAGCAGTAGCACATGTTGCCCAGAGAAGTTGTGACTGCCCCGTCCCTGGAAATGTTCAAGGCCAGATTCTATGGGGCTTGGAGCAACCTCATCTAGTAGAAGGTGTCCCTGCCTGTGACAAGGGGGTTAGAATTTGATGATCTTTAAGATCCCTTCCAACCCAAACCATTCTGTGAGTCTGTGTTTTTTATCTCTGTTTTTATTTTTAATTTATATATTTTTAAGCAGTACCGGTGTTTTACTGAAGTTGCCTAGAGAGAAAGGAAACAAATCCCACATTTCTAGGGCATGTTTGGGTTTTTTTGGACTGTACTAGTTTTACCTAACGCCATGACCTGCTATTTGAAATCCATCTATTCACTTTCTGTTAATTGGTGTTTAAGTGCAACATCTTGTGCTCTTTCAAGATCCTTCCAGAGTGTGTGAACTTTTAATTCCTTTTTAGTTTCTTTTCAGGAAAGAGAGACAGTAATACAGCAAAAAAATTTCTGTGTTTGACTAATGCTACATTGATAAGGCATATATTTTTTAGTTTTATTACAGTATTTTTTTTTTAATTGTAAGAACATCTCTGTTTAGTAGAACCTCAGAAGAAACTTGTAAAGTGCAAAGAACAAAACCAAAGCCTGTGAGTCTGTCAGTAATTTCTTACTATAAAGAAGCATTTTCACTTGGGATGTGTGGAAAAAATTCTCTGACTTGTAGTGATGGATGATAAAGATGATAAAAGTTTCTTTTTAAAGTAAGCAAGTAGCATAAGAAGTGACTGGCAAGGTGGATCCCTGATTTTGAAGAAAATTATGCTGATGAAAAAAGTAAATAAAATGTATCTGCAGATGGGTGTTCACAGTGTGCTTGTTGGCATTGATTATGGTTAACAGATCTGAGGCTGGATAAGTTTTAACTTGGTTAAGATATTAAATACAGAGATTGGCTTTGCTCTGTGAACTAAGATTGATGGGAACTGAAAGAAGGAAAGGAAAAAAGAAAAACAAGAGAAAGAAAAGATTTCGTGACTTGATTGTGAAGTCTATATAGAAGATTTAAATTGTGGCTGTTCAATAATAGAATGTGTAGCTGTACAATGCAGCCTAAAAATGCAGAGATAGTGTCTTTCAATAGGAATTTTGAGTAATGAGTAAATGTATGAAGGGGGTTGTTTTTTTTTTTGGGTGGTTTGTTTCTTTGTCTTTTTTTTTTTTGTTTGTTTTTTTTTTTGTTTGGCTTCATTGGGTTTTTTTTTTTTTATCTTTTCAGGAAGAATGCATAGAACAGAATATATTTTTTCTTTTAAACCAAGCAAATTCTCGATTAACTTGTTTCATAACCAGTGTCTTTAACTGGTAACTTTATTGAATATACAATGAGGAACTAATTATTGCTTCCCTAAGCACAATTTTCTTGAGCATTTACGTTTTTTGTACAGTTTTTGTTTTAGACAGGGATGGATCATCTCAAATACAAAAATACAACGTTGTTTCAGTGTGGTGCCCTGAGATGTGTATTCTTGAAGTATTCACAAAACATCATCACATTACTTGTTTAATATGTTTAGGTAGGTTAAAAAAATCCCAAACAAACAAAACAGGCTTGGTGTGATTTTTATTTTTTCATTTTTTTTCTTATTTTATTAATATCAACAGACTGAGGGCCTGAAGGAATAGAGGAAGTGAATGGACACCAATGTATCCAAATATCTCATTTTGCCTAAAAGCAAGTGCCGGCAGATAAATGCCCGTAAAGGGATTTCTTTCTTAAGCCCCATGGATTTTTTTTTTTTTTTATTTTTTTTTATTTTCAACTTTTTGTGTGAGTTAGAAATGAAAACCATTCATCTAGTGCCCCAAAGAACGGCCTTATTGAATGGAATAACAGTGCAATGTACCATTGAAGGCAGGATTGAAAGTGATTATCTTGTTAACTCTTGACAGTTACCGCCAGCTTGAAATAGAACTGGCAGGCTTGATTTGCAAATGAATTAGAGCTTTTTCATTTTGTGCCAGGATCATCTTTTTATATTCTGATATGACAGATGCTATGTTCCATGCTTTTGTTTTTTAGTTTTATACTTGCAAATAAAACCCAAAAGATTATGATAGTAATTTTATTTGCATCTTTTCTCTAGGAGTTTATTTTTTGTCTAGAAGTTTTTAATCTTATATTTTTCAAAAATTTTTTAAAGAATATTATTGTTCCTACAAAATAAAATTTCTTTAGCTTAAGTACAGTAATAATTGAGTGAATGAGGAGGATTTAGAAGCTTTCTGAAAATGGAAAATTGATTGTACTCAAATTGTTTTACTGCTTAGAACATTTAAATTTTCTCAGTGACTTAGATTTAATATTCTTCACTACTGAAAGTTGAGTGCAGCTGAGGAAAATAACAGTTTTAAATATTTATTGTAACAGTATGATAATAGAAATACATGTGTAATTAGTTTCCAAGTTAATGCTGATAAAGTGTGTTTATATTCTGCAGTCATCCAAACACAGATGGTAAGGTGTTAGGTATGATAATTATTGTGCACCCTTTATATGTTCCTCATTAACCTGTAACACTCTTTACTAGTCCAGAGAGTTTTTACTATAGTTATGCTTACCAACATTAAAACTTACTCTGCTTTGTTTAATATTCAGTGCAGCCTTCTGTGCATTTACACTGCTGGGCTTTTTGCTACTTTTGTAATCTGTTTTGTACTTGGAGGCTAATTAGCAACACTTCCTACTACCTCTAATGTCCATTATGGAAATGTTTTCATACACTTTCACCTACAGGATGTGTTTTAATTGAATATCTACTAAATAATATTACAGAAAAGGTAAAACAGGCCAAAGTTGTCTAATTTATTTAAGACTGCTTATCAGTGACAGTGACATTCCAAAGACCGAAGCTTAATTGCTTATGTTTGCTAGGAATGCAAACGTTTGTTAACAAGGTTTTACTGTTTGTGAAGGGAGCCCTGTGCACAGAACAGGACAGAAGTCCCCCCAACCAACCAAAATCCAGGGGAAGTGGTGGGGGGAACCCAACAAAAAACCCTCCAGGGACTTGCATGTTCTGAGGTCCTTTGAATTGCCAGGTTTATCTGAGGAATGTCTTGAAATGAAAACTGGGATAAAGAAACCTGCTTTGATAATTTATGGGATTTCTGCATCTGACTTGAAGTCTTGGCAAGACAGAATTGGGAGCTTTTGAGGTACTTATTTTGTCTCATGTTTACCTGAGAAATACTTATGCAGAAAAAGAGTTTGGTCATGTTTTTTTTTCATTGGTTTTGTTAGTTTTGTTCTGTTGTTTTGTTTTGTTTTTTTGTTTTTTTTTTTTTTTTTTTTTTTTTTTTTTTTTTTTTTTTTTTTTTTTTTTTTTGTTTTTTTTTTTTCTTTTTTTTTTTGGTAGGATCTATTTGAAAGTATTGATTCTATCAACACGGTATATTGCTCTGTCTTTCCCTCCTGCTCCCCTCTTCCTCACCTCCCCCCAATTTAGTTTCAGTATTCATTTAAATTGCATGAAATCTTGAGTTTCACTCTGTGAGTCAGGGTTATCCATCCTCCCTCCCCCCACCCCACCCCCTGCGAATATTTAATAAGGTCTCTCGGGTACTGATTTTTCTTCTCTCTAGGATAACATATTATGGAAATTGTTTCACCTTGTGTCCTATTTAAAGTCCCTGGTTTTAGCATGATTCAATTTACCTTGCATTATATTCTGCTGAGTTCTTCAGTAGTTCCCAGTTATTCTGTATGTGTTTGTGTGCAGGGGTAACTTCTGCTTTTCTTCCTGCTTTTGATAAGTGACCTTCATATGTTCTTCTTGAATCTTTGTTACATTTAAATTTGTTGGTAATTGGCCAAACTTCCTACTGTTTTTTCCCAAGTGAATAAATTATTTGGCTGACCGGAGCAAGGGAGCCACAGAGCGCTTCACCACCAGCTTTAGAGTGTTTACACTGCAAGATCATTTTCAGATCATTTGAATCTGATGCTAAGAGCAAAGCAGCATTCCATACTTTTTCAAAAATATCATGGATGGTTTTCCTAGCACAGTATATGATTTCCTAACCATTTGCTCTTTTGGTTCAGTTCTGCACAAAAAATTAGGAAGAGAAGCATAAAATTACTAGTTTAGTTATATCTCGTCTTGCTGAGCTCTTCTGTGCAGAACAAAATTCTCAGCTAATATATTTTATTTGGTTTCTGAATGCTTAGTGCCATCAGAATAACATCTGGATTACTGGTGTTTCTGCTGATGTTTCTTCTCACCTATAACCTCTCTGATGTTGGCATCACACTGCTAAATTATTTTCACTGATTTATTTTGTAGTCATTTTATTGATTGGTTTGATCTCCAATAATGGAACAAAACAGGGTTTTAGACAGAAGGAGCGACAGCTCTTAAAGCCATTACAGCTGTGAAGGGACTATGAGTTACATGTAGTACTGAGGGTCTTTTTGTAACATACATAAGTAGTAGATTGCAGAGATTTTTATTTAAGTTATTGGTAATATAGTTTGCATACATTATTTGGCTACTTTCAAAAAACAACAAAGTGGGATTTTTTTCATCTTTGTATAGGAAAGGCAGGAGGGAATAGCCTTCTTTTATGGGTTCCTCTTCTTTCCTTTTGTATGTTCCCTTTGACGTCAGTTCCACTTTTGGCTGCAAAAACTAGCCTTGCTTTTCTTTATAGCCGGGAGGAGCTTAAGTAGTAGTGTTGAATAGCAACATGTTTCTTGGAGTTCTGTTTCTTCACAGTATGTAGTCTTTGCCAGCAGTTCTGCCAGACCACTGGTGTGATACCAGACCAGCTTCTCACCAGAAGTCAATAGGAATTTACCTGTTCACTCAGGACTGTCAGTACTGTCCTCCTGAAGATAGTATTGAAGGAGAGGACAGGCATAGGGCTTAAATTTTTATGTAATCTTTGTTGTGTCCTTCAAAGCCTTCTGAAATAAGTATGGCCTGAAGTCAGATTTGGAAACATTAGCCTATAAATTTTCAGAAAACACAACAATATACAACTGAGTGGAACGTGATGGGGGTAACATTTCTAAAAACTGTGTCCAGGACACTTTGACTCTGAAGATGAAATTCAAGCTAGTTCAGGGAAAAAATTCAAATATATAGCACCTTCTTAACAGTCACTGTGCAAGTGTAATAATTGCATGTTCTTATTCTAGTTGCTGCTGACAGAAAATACTTTTTTCTATACTAGGCGTTTAATTTTTTCTGGAATTGAGGAAAAGCATGATCTGCAAGTGACAATTTCACTTTTGATGTCTGGCTGTTCTGTGAGCTTAAAATTAGTTCATGAAGCTATTACAGAACATGTTTTGAATGTTCGCATGACAGGGTGGGTCCTCTTCAGAAGATATCAGGAGAACAGGCTACCCTGGATTTGGAGAAAGCTGAGGTTCTTAATGACTTCTTTGCCTCAGTCTTCACCGGAAGGCATTCTGACCATACCACCCAAGTCTTGGAAGGCAGATGCAGGTACAGTGAGAGTGAAGACCCTGGGCCCACTGTAGGAGATGATCTGGTTCGAGATCATCTTAGGAGCCTGAACATATACAAGTCCATGGAACCTGATGAAATCAATCCACGGGTCCTGAAGGAGGTGGCAAATGGAGTTGTTAAGCCACTGTCCACCATATTTGAAAAAATTTGGCAGTCAGGTGAAGTTCCTGACGACTGAAAAAAGGGAAATATAACCCCCATTTTCAAGAAGGGGAAAATGGATGAGCTGGGGAGCTACAGACCAGTCAGCCTCACCTCTGTGCCTGCCAGAATCTTGGAATGGATTGTCCTGGAAGGCATGCTGAGGCACATGAAAAACAACAAGGTGCTTGGTGACAGCCAGCATGGCTTCA
>JASSUY010012509.1:32143-42404 GCA_032466535.1 Forpus xanthops | reverse complement strand
TCTTCTCTTGTGAGACCTCACTTGGAGTATTGTGTGCAGTTCTGGTGTCCTCAACATAAAAAGGACATGGAACTGTTCATTAGGGACTGTAATGACAGGGTTAATGGTTTCAAACTTAAACAGGGGAAGTTTAGATTGGATATGAGAAAGAAATTCTGTACTGTTAGGGTAGTGAGCCACTGGAATGGGTTTCCCTGTGAAGTTGTGAATGCTCCATCACTGGCAGTGTCTGAGGCCAGGTTGGACAGAGCCTTAGGTAACATGGTTTAGTGTGAGGTGTCCCTGCCCATGGCAGGGGAGTTGGAGCTAGATGATCTTAAGGTCTTTTCCAACCCTAACTATTCTGTGATTCTATGAACATATAATAAAAGAGAAGTACTCCGTGTCTGGAAGAGGTCAAGAGCAGAAAATGGTCTGCGGTGGTATGTGGTGGTGCTGATGCAAAATGGAAGCGGAAAAACATAATTTGGTCTCCATGAACTCTAATTGATAATGCCTGAACATGTTGAGCCCAGATATATATTTGTGGTCTTTTCATTTACGTGTTGTCACCCTGAGAATCCAATAACTCAGTGCATTTGTTTGACAAAAGTTACATTGAATTTTGTGTCAGTCTTTCTCTGGCTTAAATTATACCAAGATGAAATCAGATTTTTGTGGCATATCTGTGTGCAGCAATTTAAGAAGCTACCCTCCTAAACGTTCATCTCTGTCTTCTATCTCCTTTCCCTCTTTATTCCCTTACTTCCCCTTTTCTCCCCTCATCCCTTCAATGTAGCACTGTGTTAATGAATTGCTACAATGGTTAACATCTGGTTTGGTGTAAAATCTGCTGGTTTGTGTTAAACTGCTTATCAAGATGACTGTGTAATGGTGTCTATACTTATACACATGGAACAGTCCAACAGTCATGGTGAAACACCAGCTGATCTTAGCCCAGTTTTCAGATGATTTGCTTGTGAAATGGGCATCCTAGTTTTGAATGAGTGATTTTGCCGCTGTCCCACTTCCATGTAAATTCTTGGCTTGCTCACAGCTTAGCTGTCCTGAGTGAAGGAATCCTGTCTTTTCCGGAAAATCCATGAAGGTCATTTCATAGCCAGAGACTGAGGCACCTGCTGATGTATGAACAGGTCATCAAAGGAAGGCAGTGTTAATCCGCAGCCATTTCCAACTTCCAGCCCTGTGCTCTTATCATTAGACATTTTTTGCCTGACAATTATGGCTTAGTTTTGACCTTGGGTCATTGACATCAGTAGAAGATAGATGTCAGTATCTTAAGGCAGAATCAAGCCTTGATGGCTGTTCACCGTTTTTCATCATTTTGTGGTCAGTTATATGAATCATACTGAGAAAAAAAAAAACGGTTTCCCTATTCACTGAGAAGAGTATGGGATACATGAAAAGATGGATTTTAAGACTGGGTGGAACATTATAAGGATCTAAAATTCCAAAGCCAAAGGGAACGCTTCTGTTTATTAAATATTTTACCTTAACAAATGGATTCAGTTAAAATTTGCTGATGTACTGTGCCATAATTGCTTAAATATGTTTCCAGGAAAAGATCTTAACTTTTATCTCATTCAGACTGTATTAAAACCATCCTGCTGTCACTTGAGAGTGTTGCTAAAGTTCTACAACTCTGAAGTCCTCTTTCCCTTGGAAGAAATATGGAAGAAACATGACATGACAGCTATAGTTTATGTCCATGGTATTGATTTAGCATATTTAATATACAGAATACAGGCTTATGTTAATAAATTACACAAAAGAAGAAAACAAAATATTTTCAGTTCACTAAGTGTATGCAGTAAGAGGGATGACTGAAAGGACCCCCCCAAAAAAATCAGTTCTCACCCATGCCTTCCTAGTAATCCTTGATAATATTTTAATGGAAAAAGGCTAAGTTCAAAGTATGTTTGAGATAGTGTTAGAGGCATTGTTGAAGCCAGGACAGCACAGTTGGATAATACATACCTGGGAAATTGTTTATTCTTTTAAAAATTGTGGTTTATGCTTTGGCAATGTGAAACCTCAGAAAAGAGAGGCATAACCCACACTTCCTTATACAGCTCCACAAATAGGCACTGTATCTTTTTTTTGCAAATCCTCAGCTCCATTTGTTTGGGACATGCAACTGCCTTGTGGCAAACAGTTCAGAGAAACAGCGCTGAGGAACCAAATGTGGTAATTGCTCCAAACTCATTGTTACCCGCTTGATTTCATAGTCATAGCCAAATCTTCCATCTGTCTCTGCTCTCCAACAATGTTTTCAGGACACTTGGAACTGAAACCAAACTGTGGGGTTTTCTTTTAGTCTTGTATTCTTTTATTTTTTTTTTTTTTTTTTTTTTCATTTTGGTGTCTGGGCTCTCACCATCGCAGCCCTTGATTAAATGATAGGTTTTTGTTTTCATTGTCTTACCTTCTTTTCCTATTCAGTTCTTGACAGCCTTCCATCTCAGCTGAATACTGTTAGCACTTCTTTATTCTAATCCTCTCCCTAGCTGCCTACATTATCACCCCTCCATTTCAGAACTTGGATACTTACCTTTTAATCCATTAATTGGCTTTTTACCCTCGGATCTCTTTGCCTTCTCTAAGTGCAACCTGACTCTCCTGGCCACCACACACCCTGGCTGTTCTCTGCCCATCCCTCCCTTGCACTTCCCAGCTCTGTTTTGGTGCTAGTTTCTCCTCTTTTCAGATAATCTGTGTTTTATTTCTTTTCAAAAAGGAAGGCTCTGTAGTTCAATATCACTTTCAGTCTCGCTTCTGTTTCTTCCCTGTGTTTACGTATCTCCTTTCTTCATTGCTTCTCAGCAAGGGTAGATGTATAGAGAAGGAATAATCTCTGCAGTAGATATCCATGTTGCCCCCAGAATAGGTCCATTTCCTTATCAGTGTTCAAAAGTGTTGGGCAACTTAATAAACTATGGGTTGTTTCACAGCAAATGTATTTGCTTAAATGAGATCATGTTTTGATTGAGTTAGGTTTCTGTTGCTGTTTGCTTGCAGTGGAAGTGTACGTTTCTTAGCTTTTTTTTTTTTCTCTTTTATCATGTACTCTTTGTGTGTAAAATCTGTTTGTATTAAAAGGAAATACTTTATCTGGGGCCACTGTTTAGTCCAAGAGTAATATTACTATATTTTGAGAAACACTGCCTACTGTGATTTTTTTTCTTAGTCAACATTTGAAATTATAGGCTACACTGCAAAGAGGCATGCTAGCCTTTTTGTTTTATTACCTCTGATGTTGTCTTTATATAGTATGTATGAATAAACACATTTGATATTTAGCAAAATAGGGAAAATTATCCTGGTGCTAATGTACACAGAGCTATTACACCCAGTCATGGTTAATAGCACTAAATGGATTTAGAGTGAGGAGTCTAGACTGCATCCTGTCAGCATCTGCCTCTTCCTCAGTAATTTATTTGGGTTTTGCACCTGCAGATGCTGAACTGGACTGAATTCATACAGAATTTTTTATTTGGTTAGCAGGCACTGAAATAATAACATTTAAGAAGAGCACTAAATAAGTGACTGTGGTACCATTAACTTTCCCTCCTTTCTTGTCAGTATTAAAACAATAGAAACCTGATTATCCAGGCTCTTCCCATGAAGATCTCCTTCTCTAACTCCCTAGTTTATTGGCACCCTGATTATTAGACATATCTTGTGCTGTCCGGTGCATTTCAAATGGTTGGAAAGCTTTCATAAAATATTCCGGTTAAGGTCATTCATTGGCTCAGTGTATCTATCTTTAACATTCTGTGCAAATATAGTGAGGGTCCATTCCTTTGTATGATGTGATCTCCATGCTTTGAAGCATTTCTGAAAAGGTAGCAGATATGCAAAAGCTGTGAGAATGGCAGAACTGCAAAGGTAATCCCTACAGAGGTAAGTAAAAGTCCCCTCTTTGCCTACCTCTGTTCCTACGCCATATGTATGTGACAAGTCACAGTTGAAAATCACCTTCTCCTCCAGTTGTAATGATATGCATATGTACCTACAGGCATCTCCAAAGGTGAAAGGTTGTAACCCATTCTGCTGTGGGGGACATGGCAATGGGAATTTGGTTACAACTTGCAGAACAAAAAGGTTTTCCTTCAGAAAAATTCAGGCTTATTTGTATGTGAAAGAGATGTGTGTCTCAAATTCTTAAATCTCTAATAAAAGAAAAATAAATTTAATAATTTACTAATTATTAAATAATTGCTATTAATAATAACAATAATAATTTCTTCAAAACCAGAAGACACACAGCTCAGGAATCAAAACAGCATACTCTGGCAGATCTTTTAATTATTTTCACTTGCAACACCTGCATTCCTGTAGGAAACAGACAGTAGAAACCAGTTTAAAAGCCTTCTCATCAAAAATCCTGCACTTAAGTGTTGGCTGTGTACATTTTTAGTCTTGAAGGTACCCCATTCCTTATTTGAGTAATGTTTTAATTTTGTTAAATGATAGAGCCCTTTTTTTTTTCAGATATTGTTGGTATTGCGCTATTCACTTCTTTGTTTTGTTCTATGGAGTGTCAGCATCTTCAGTTCTTTCATAAGAGGATGCTTTTCAGTTGTACCGATTGAAGTCTGTTGGTATATTAGCTTGTAAAAATTCATGATGTGCCTCTTGTCCTACTCCTAGAGATGTGCATTGGTGTGGTAGCTTTCAGGCAATTGCACACCAGCGAGTAGATTCTTTCCAGCATGTTCAGCCTGGAGGTATCATTCGTGTATGTGCAATTCACCAATGGATGTAGTGGCCTTTTTGCAGTTGATGAAGTCTGTATTTTACATGCCTGGACCCTTGCATTAGTTCTGCTCGTGTGAAGATAAATGGATGGAATCCATTTTTATGTGTCTCCTTCCAGAATCTCCTTCCAGTTTTGATAGGAGTGTATATATTTTTAACATCAGAAGGCAGAACACCCTAAAAACTATGTACCAGACATGTACTGCAAAGGAGCCAGAAAATCAGAAGAGGGTAAGAGAGATAGTAGAAATAAATATGTACAACAGGAAAACTTTCTTCACTGTATGCAATATTTTAATTCATAATAACCTTAAATTACCACTGGGGAGGCTAAAAAGCTTTTTAAAGACAAAAGTGTTTTTCATGAAACGAATCATGATCATCTTTGAAATATATAACCTTTCCCCCCCAACCTCTGGCTACTACCTGCGACAGCTTGTATAATTCAAGAGTAATTTTTCACTTAGTTCACACAATGGTATTTTTTTCTTGTCCATTCTTTCCTTACTCTTGTAACTATTTCTGAATTTCGTGGGCTTCTCATAAAATTCTGTAATGGTACTGCTAAGGAGATTTTTTTAAAGCTGCTTCAAAAATCTAGATGTTTAATATGCAGCTGCTCTTTAAAGGGGCAAAAGGTTTCTTTCTGCCAATTCTTTCAGCTTCTATATTAAAGATCTTTTTTTTTTTTCCCTCAACTGTCAATATTTAAGGAAATGTCCTTTCATGTATTCTGTAATCCTGTTAAAAATAGTAGGTATGTTCTGTATCTGTGGTTACACATACAGCATGGTGCAAAACACTCCAGGTTTGTTAGCAGATTTGCTCTAATGAAGAAGGCTCAAGATATGTAAGAAGACAGCCCCTCTGATACAGTTAATAAGTATCCACACAAGTTGATCCCTTGAATGCATGATTCATAAGAAGTTGCTTAATACATAAGAAATTACGATTGAATAGTATTTGCTGATGTCTTATTTTCCAGCTAAGGAAGCTAACACTTTTAAGTATGAAGAGGAGTAAGAGGTCCTCACTTTTGTGCCTCTGCTGTCTGCAAAATAGGATAGCTTCAAAGACAGCTGTATTGGGGAAAAAAATAAAATCCAAATACTGAGTAGAAAGGGTTCTTTCATTCAGTTGAATGTTGTTGGAATACAGTACCATGCCTAAATTGTAAAAATATTTTAATTTCACAATGTGTTTAATAGGTCACACTTTTATAATCACAACTTAATTACTATGTCTAGTCTCAAAACAGGTCTATGGTAGTAAGTGTCTCACTAAGTCATTGTCTTCACTGTGTCTAAACTGTCAGGGTGTGGATTTATAGAGGTGCCCAATCAATATATAAACGCAAATCCTGTTAAAACTCTCCATGGCACTGGTGAATGGTTATCTGCTTTAGAAATCAGTTTGGCGTAGGAATAGTTGGTAAAGGAAAGGAAAGAAAGGAGATCACATCCTCAAGTATTCTTGCATGACAGTAGTTCAGGATAGCCAGCTAATGGGAATGAAAGATGCTCAGACCTGCAGTGAACACCACAGGCAAATGCTTTTTCATGGATGGTGGGTGTTAATTGCACAAGATGTGTTGTCTTTAGTGCCTGTCCTGACAGGGTGGTGTGGTAAGCACTTTCAGCCAGAAATGATTTCTTTGCTCTGTCATTGTAGCAAATTCGTAAGGCAGAAATTATCATGACAAAACTGGGGGGAACGTGTGGGAGTGTTTATAATTTTGGTTTTCTGAAGGAATTAAATTTGGGAAAGGAAGAGTTAAATAAGTTACTGTTTTTGTAATATACATACCAGGCACTTTCTGTCTTTTAAGTCTTCACAGCTCTCTTACAACAGGTTCTCTTCATGTCTAGAAAATGCAAATCTCTGGGCTCCTAAGAGCAACTGAATAGGGATATGTATTTCATCTTAAAACAAAGAGCAAAGGGAAAAAAAAGAAAAAGACGAAGACAAAGTTATTCAAAGGATTTTGGAAACAGGTGTTCTAAATCAACATTAATTGGATTTCAGTTAATTATTTGTTATACTTTAGGGATTATAGGAAAGGAGTATAGGGGAAAAAAGCAAGAACAACTTCTCTGACACACTTATTGCTCTAATATTATTTAAACTAAGCAGTCCTTCATTTTTTTCACCCCCACCCTAAATAAATTAGCTTCCAGATGACTGTTACAGAAGCTGGGGAATAAGAATGAAATGATAAAGCAAGATGCAGTCTTTGAAAACCACCTTCACTTGAGCGGGTGGTTACATATTTAGTCTATTATGTATGCTATCCTTTGCCTGTCACTACTGAGATAAAGACAACTGCTAAAAAGCTGTTGTAGATTGATTTTGGACACCACACTTCTAGTATGAAGATTACCTATGTGACTCTCCTGGTACTTTAACCCATTGCAGTGTATGGTCTATGCACATAGTTTAGAGTGGGTCAAGAGCATTTCTCCTGGGCTGGTGGAGGAAGGCTGGGTGGAAGACAGCGCACTATTAAGGTTTGTATTTTGGCTTTCTGTTCTAATTCCTATTGGAACAGGTCTACTCACACACACACACCCCACCCCCACCCCCCAGTATTAGAGCTGGTATAACATTTGATATGAAAAATTGTATATGAAAAGTTTTAGTGTGCCTCTGAACTGACTGATTCCACATTTTAAAAGAAGAGGGAGGGGCAGGGTGAGGCAAGATCTATTATTACAAATTGAAGAGGTCTAAAGAAATGAGTTTTTAAAATTGAACTGAGAGCAGGGTGGCATTTTTTAGTTTTCTCTTTTTTATTAGAGTATAAACTTTAGTTTTATGCAAACTTTGGTGCTGATTCATCTCAGTTTTAAGTTTAAAGAGTGAAACTGAACAGTGACACTTGCTAGTCTCCTTTCACTATCCAGTGTGAGAGAAGTAATACCTGTGATAAAAAGAACAGATTTTCAAGTTATTTTAAAACTTTAATATGATAGAATAATCAAGGCTTCTAGTAATGACCAAGGTAATGCTTTACATGTTTTTTCATCTTTACAACATCTTTTTGAAGGACTCCTCCTTCCCCCTCCCCCTCCATATGTTTGAAGTACACGTGAAATATGCTGCTTTTGAACAAGAGATTTTGTCTAGTTATATGTGAAATTATTTACACAGCAAATTTGAAAAGGTTTTGGAAATCCTAATGAAACTTGCCTGAGGGCAGCTAGAATTTGCATTCCAGCTTCCTGCATGTGTGACAATTTGCTCAGCATCTCAGTTAAAAAAAGAATTGGAAGGGGTCTTCCCACATTCAGTATTTCACATCGATAACTGAGGTATATTACTAAGGAGATATACCTGTGCCTACTGTATGTGTCAGCATATTTGCTCTCCTTACAAACAGATGTGAACATAATTACATCATGTCTACACAGTCACTTGTTTACCCAACTTCTGTATATATTTGTATAAAGTCCTAGCAGGCACTTTAAAGATCTGAGATTTTTGCAGATCTTAGGAAAATATTCTTTAATTAAACTGATTAGTTATAATCCAAATTTCTACACCTGGATGAAATTATGAACAGCTTAATGTTAGATGCTGCTATGAAAGCACAATAGAATGTAATAGTGAAAAGAGAAAGTGCTAGTAGCTTTCAGAGAATAGGCCAAATACCTATTGTTGTATCTGTACTGAATTATAGTTACTGATATATATATCTGTATATATACCTATTATAATAAATACGTATCTGTATTGTTCTAGCTGCTCTTATCTTCTTGTAGAATTTAGATGGCATAATTTCTCTTGTTGTACAGATGATGGTGCTGCATTCTGTGGGAAGAGAGTATTCCTTTGTGAAATGACACTATTTCAAACTGACAATGAAGTGCAAAAAATAAATATATTTAAAGTCTTGTTCAATAACTGTAAAAGTCTTAAACGTATGAAGGCAAACTATGAAAAGACATGTAAGGTGTACATACATGCATGCTTAACTCTTGATTTCCCATATGTGGCAGTTCATAGCTTTTCTTTTTTGTCATCACTGCTGTTTTTTTTCTGGGTTGTTTTTTGTTTGTTGTTTTTTTTTTTTTTTTATTTTTTTTTTTTTTTTTTTTTTTTTTTTTTTTTTTTCAATCTACTGTATGCAAGCTTTATTCTTGCTTGTCCAGAACATGAATTTTCTTTGCAAATGAAAATGCAAGCCTTTTCTTCTCATTAAAAGTTAAAAACCAACCAACCAACCAAACAAACAAAAACACTTCAAAATTCTGTTTCAGGTTCTCCAAATCAGTTTCACCAGGATCAGCCTGCAGAAAAATATATTTCAAAATAAGTCTAATTCTTGTGGTATATGTTTTTCACGCTCTTTTACACTGTACACAGCATCTCAGCACTAGTGGTGTTTTAATGCTCAGACTTCTGTAGGTTTTTTAATCCTACCTCACCTTTTTTCCTTTTGCTCCCCCTTCTGACCTTTGCTAAAATCTTCACCATGGTATATAGGTGATAACTGACTGCCTTTTAAAAGGTACTTTCTGTATCAGCAGAGTGTTTCTTTTTTGAGATGGGAAGATATTTTATGGACAGACTAAAAGCCTGGTGGTGCTCAGTCATATGTGTAAAAAAATACATTGTTAGTCATTTAGAATCCCCAGCCCATGGTGGTTCTCTCCAGTTTCTGTGTGGGAAGAGATGTGCTTATTTAATCACAGACCAGATGCGGGGCCTAAGGGCCTGACCCAAAGCCCATTGAAATCAGTCAGGATCCTACCTTAGATTTTAATGGCACTACACAGTTAGATAGTTGTATCTGACTCATTTTTATGGGGGAAAAAAAAAAAAACAAACTTATTTTTGCTCTCCTCACTCCTTTCCCATTTTCCTCATAAGAAAAATTGCTCCCTATACTCTATAAATGCAATAAAAACAATAATAAAAAAAAAGAAACACAAATCCTCACAACTATTCTGTTGGAAAGTGTTATAATACGAAGCTGGAACATGGCTTTATAGTACTGGGTGGCTGGGTACCTTTTTGCACTGCAAACAGTTCCTGAAAGTACTTTGCACAGAAAGGTTGATGTGCTTGCGCAGAAAACCAGTTTATATACAGTATGAACTCGGGGCTACATGGTAGAAATATCTGTATAGTCTGTGTAGTCTATTTGTGAAATATAACAGGGAAAAATATTTATGAGCACCACAGGACATGAAGCTCAAAGTGCAGTCGTTTCTAAATGAAAATTATGTGACAGTTCATCAGTATTTAATGCTAGCATTGCTTGATCTAGACATAAAGAATTTAGCAGCCATTTATCATAACATACACTACTGTTCATTTCCTGATTTGCGTAGAATACATTGGTGTTTTAATCTCAACAGGAGCTACAGGTCTAATTTTAGATATTTAATGAAAGGAAAATCCGGCGAGAGACAGATTTTTCACATGGCTATTAGAAGCCTACTCCCACAACTTGAATTGGTTGGTCTTTTTAATGCGTGTTCCCAGAAGCCACTGC
>JASSUY010012509.1:20000-32133 GCA_032466535.1 Forpus xanthops | reverse complement strand
CTGCTTGGTCCCTGCACCAGATGCAGGTGTTCCCTTGTGCTGTCAGCCAGGAATGATTAATGAGGATTTGCCCCTACTGAAAGCAGTCTTTGGAGCATTGTTCAGGGCATCTGTGGAACTGTCGGGGGAGACAAGGACACAAGTGAACAACCAATTATTTGGCCATCACTGAGGCAGCATGAAAAAGACATCAAATTGGACAGAGGAGCAAAGCTTTTGTTTCATGATCATATTTTTAGGTGTTAATAGTAACAGAGGAATTCTACCTGTTTTGTTTCCTTTTTTTTTTTTTTTTGTTTTGTTTTGTTTTCCATTTTCCTGTCAGGAAAGAGGGGAAGGGCTCAGACACTGCTTTAAAGCTAGGAAAGGATGCGGAAAAGAAGCAGAGGCAGAAAACTGATCACCGTCCTTTAAAAGTGTAAAAAGGGAGGAGAACACATAGAATTGATTTCTTGGCAGTTGCACTGTGTGTATAAAGATATACCGTTTTGCTCGGCTAACGTTAGGGAATGAGGGCTAAGAATTCTATGAGGAGGAGGATTTCTCATGCAGGGAGCTTCTTAATTGCTGGCCAAATACAACAGTTCAGGAGCCAGGGCTTTAACATGTGATAGTGCAGGGAAGTGTTACATTAGGATTCTGAAAAAGAAAATGTGAGGGAGGAAAACCAGAAAACATTTGCAAGATTGTATTCAGCATTCAGCCTGCGTCCCTCTTTCTGTCTCAAAGAAAATACACTTAGGTGCAGAAGAGTAAGGGGGAAAAAGAGGAACAAAACTAAAACCAGTCTGCTCAGGCTGAGACTTCTGCATTTTTATGTTTATCAAGACTTTTCATTATAAATACTAATTTTAAATCAGAGAGAAAGGATTATATTTCCAGAACAATCCAATTACAGAAGAGATTGTTTGTAAAATACATTTAATGTTCCATCTTATTAAACCTCTTTTTACTACAGTATTAAGAATACAAAAGCTAATTGTACAGCTTACTTCTAATGAGGAATATAATGTTTTATTGACTGTAACAAATATAGTATAATTTCTACTGAAGTAATGTAATTAATATTTGCACTGGCTAATTTCCTAATCTCAGAAGTTCCTCTTTCCCCACACCTATGTGCAAGAAAAGGATTTCAGATCCTGAATCACAGATCATAATTCAAAACTATTCCTTAATAAAGGAAAAATTATATTTCTAAATTAACAGTTTATTTGTATTTGACTACCTGGACTTTTAATTATTTATTCTTTAGTGGCTCTATTTTATCAAGGAGAATTCATGCCATCTGCGTAATTATGTGAATGTCCACACATAAAAGCTTGTTTCCTTATCCCTGCTGGTTTGTAGGAAGTTTTAATAAGCAAAAAGTTGTTGCCTGCTTCAGATTTAGGAGGAGTTGCTGCAGGTAATAATTTGACTTATGGTGTCCAGATTTACAGACTCTTGTCGTCTCAGTGTCAAATGATCTGAAACCTGAACAGTTAACTGCTGTCTCTGTTTAATATAGGATAATCATCTTGTTAGAAAATAAAGTTTATAAAACAATTATAAAGAAATATCCTCAGTATTTACTTCCCACTTAATCATAAAGAAAAGAAAACCACCAATGCAGTACACATGTAAATTGTGTCTTTGTATTTAAAGAATATCACCTGCCTCTTTATATAGCCCAAATGAACATCTTGATCAGAAGGTAATCACTGAACAACCTAAGAATCTTTAGAATATTCCAGCATTTCTGATAACTGCAAATTACAGTCTAGAATTTCACATTGGGAATAGCTTCAGTATCAGCTCTTGAACTGCAATACTGGTGTGTATAGTCCTGCAGGTCTGTCCTTTTCCAGCAGCGTAGCCATTTGTTACACTCTCTCTGCAAAGGACTCTGGCATTTGAAACTGAGCTTTGTCCCCTCTTGGATTTGGTGTATGTTCTGGAACTTTAAATAACTTTATTAAAAATAGTTAAATCAGTGTACAGAAACACTCAACTCTGTTTTCTTCTTGTCAGGAAGAGACAATGGCATCATTGTCTGAAAGACATTACTAAATGGAAGAACAGTCTCTTAGACTCCTCCTGGGCATGATGGAAGTGGTGCTGGTGAGGAAGGAAAATATTTCCAGGAACTGAAGGAATGATTATAACATCTCTAAAGAGGACATTTGCCTGTGTCTGTCAAACTGCTGAACTGAATTTCCTAATCCTAGATAAATAAGCAGAAAGAAAGCTTTCTGCCACTCTAGGCTGGGCTGAAGACTGCACCTTTTCCTGCCAGGTATAGCCTTCACTACAGTAATTCAAGGCTTGTTTATCACCATGTTGAATTAATTCAGGATCTTTTACTTGGAGCTGCCCACTAAGGAGCATAGAAATATCAGATGTTAAAGAAATTTCTAAGTAACATAAAGAATATCACAGACTGTTGTTTAGATTTTTCAGCAGTATACAGCGTCAAAATATCATCAAGGATGTGGTCATTCTCCCCATATCTCCTGGTGGATGAGCACCTTTGGGAAGGAGCCCCTGTGGGCGCCCAAGGGAGGTTTCATGGGACAAAGATCAGGATAATACTCTAAAGGAAGGACTGAATCCTTTTAGTGGACATCCTTTGACCTAAAAACAGGGATTGGATTTGCCAGATAGCGCGCATAATGGGAATGCCCCTTTGTACATACTGTTTCCTCCAGTACCTTGGCAACTGTTCCATCCATTACATTCCTCTGAAATCCACAGGCTTTTCAAAAATAACTATGTTTCTACTAGTACTTGTGCTGAGGTTTCAGTGCAGTATTTGATACATATTACGATGTTTTCCCTGTAAATCATAGATACTTATGTATGCGTGTATTTTCACAATACTTCACTAAAAACATCAGAATTGAAATTCAAAGCAAAACAAAAACAAATGGGCAAGAACATATGGGAAAGGATAAACCCATTAACATCTTTGAGTGTTGCTTGCTAAAAAACATCAGCTTTGATTTAGCTTTATGAGGTAAATCCACTGCAGATTTATTTTACAGAACTATAAAAAAATTCTGAAACTGTTGCTTATGTTTTTCCAAGGATCTCTAACACTCTGTAGACTGTATAAGACTATGAAGTAGTGGATTATATGAGGGAAAGGTGGTTACAACCTGTGAGATGACTTTATTCCTGTTTTACTGTATATTGATGGAGCTATGTAGCTAAACAATAGATGTGTTCTGTTGTAAGTTGCAACATATGCTTATGTATATTTGAAATTCTTTGATGAAAATATGTTTCTTTGTAAATAGCGTGGCTACTGTAATAAATTGCTAGAAGAAAAAAAGAGAAAAATTATTAAATCTCAAGTAAATATTTTTTTATATTTCAATATGTAATCTTTAACCTTTATTTCATGTTGGAAAGAATGAGGGTTATTAGAATCACATTATGATTAAAGGCATTTATTTCTCTTATGGTAAGTAAAACCCAGCAACAACAAGCTCAAGAATTCAGGAGTTGTCTTTTATCAAACTTTTGACCATCAGGATTTTTCCCTTTGTCTCTTCTGCTGCCAGTATAACACAGGCTGAAGTTTCTGGTCACTGCAGCCAGTGTATGTATGCTGACGGTGACCATGATGAAACTCCTAAGACTTCTGTGTGTCTGTTATTGCCTCCAGGCCTGAAACGAGGTGAGGCTGCAGGCAGCTGGGCTAATGTCATTAGAATCTCATCAAAACTGGTTGTTAATGAACCATTTGATAAAGCAGAAGGAATTCTCTCTGCTGCTTACACTGACAACAACAACAAAAAAGGGAAAAGGTTTGGATATCAAAATACTTCTTCCTGCAGAAACAGCATGAATCAGATGCAGTTTGTTTTGTTACCACATACACATTCTGGTGTAGGGGTAGGCAGGGATTTTGCAGATGACATTTCTGTTTCATTTTTATATTATAATGCTGTACATGCTTGATTCAGGCTGCAAAATTCACCATGTGAACAACTTCAGTTCTGGCTCTTTGGCAGCAGAGAATTTTGAGGCTAAAATAAGCTTCAGTTCCTTTACCCTTGGTAGCTGATTTTGCACCTTAAATCACAGAGCTAGAGGTTCAGTAAGTTTGTGCTTGCACATAGGTATATATTTACTTAAGAAATCAATTTTTTTTCTCCATGAACCAAGCTTATATCTATAGAAAACTATCTACAGATTTTTTAAACATCATTGGCTTATCCAGCTTTTATTTTCTTTTGCGCTTAAGAGCAGGTCATGCTTGGACTGATGTGTGAGGCCAAAGTGGTTTTCTTTTTTTGTAGCCAGCATAATTTCCCACCGTTTCTGGATTTCACTTTCCTCTTTCTGGTTCCTCTCATCTTCCTACTGTTTTGTTGGGGTTTTTTTGTCTTGTATATATACTAATACTGTCTTGTACATATGGTCTTTTCCCTTTCCCTCTTTCCCCTCCTTCATTCCTTTGGCTTCCTATATCAGTTCATGCATTTTTGTCAGTCTCTTTTCCAGACATTTGTTTGTTCTTTCTTCCATTCATGCTACAGCTGGGAAAATAATGTTCTCCACACCTAGGGAAACATATCTTCACTAGTGATGGTGGAATTTTACCAAGTATATTCACATGCTGGAAATAACAACATGGTTAAGTGTCACTGAGCATTTTTCTAGGGAGACAATCTTTAAATTAAGAGGCTTTCATTAATGTTCTTTGTAATGTAAAATGATTTATCTTCAAATTAATCAGTGTCTGAATATGAATTAGACAAAATACTTGTCAGTATTTGGATGGATTATGAAGGCTCACCTTATACATCTCAATTGTTAGGATTTTCTTTGGATATGTATGAACTGTCAGGCTTTATGATTTGTGTGTATCTACTTCTGTATTAAATTCTTCGCTTCCTCAACTTATTTTATTGTCCTTCATGGTGCTATGTTAATGGTAAGCATAACACCGGTTGCATATAATCGAATGAACGCTACCCATCACATGATCCTTATTTAAACCTCATTTTAGCGTATTTTTAGAAGCTTTAAAAATGCAGACCATGTTCCAAATTCTGATTAGAAGTAACAGATTATCAGCATACTTTGATCTCTTTTTATTTTTTTTTTCTTCTGGTAAGAAAAAGACATAACATCAACACTGGGATGTAGATGCTTGGAAGAAGTGATGGTCTATAAACATTAGCAGAAAATAAATACTTCAGCAATGTTCTTATAAGCTAAAAGAACCTGGAATTTTTATAAACCATATTCTTGACATGTCTTGAATAGTAGTGCAATATTGATTGTAAGACTGCCAATATAAAAAATATTTGAAATTGTAATTTGTGAGGCTTGTATTGCCCCATTACATCTAGCAGCCAATGGGAAGTCAAAAGACATTTTAAGAAAAGTTTATTAAAATCCATTGCGTTTGAAAAGGCTTAGATCTACACTTCTGCTGTCAGAGACTGTTTCAGATTCTTCCCCTATGGGTATAGATTATGTTTGTTCTCAGAATTGCTGAAGCCAGAAACAGTCTGTGAGTTTGAGTGAACTTTCTTCACCTAATTTCAAATCTGCTTGAACTTGGTGACATTTTATATACTTGATTTAAGCTTCTCTGAGTTCGCATTCAATAAAGGAGAAGAGTATAGGTGGAGGGAGAAGGAACAGCAAATTCAAGGCAGAAATATGAAGGAAAAGAAGTTTGATATACATGCCATATGTAGATTGCTTGTTTCTCATGAAGTGTCTTCTGTGTTTCACAGCAGAGAAGCTTTCCTTGAGGAGAAAACAATAAAAAAAAATTAAGCTGTTGGTTTTGGGTTTAACATAATCGTGTGCAAATGGTATATTATTTGGAGCCTTAGCAGACAAATAGATATTATGATTTGTCCCAGCTTTACAATGTATTCTTCCAAAAGCAAATGGTATGCCAGAAAACACGTGAAATGGTAGTGATCTATTTTGCTCTCCTTGTATTGTCTGCTGAAAAAAGACTGTCCATCCCTGATTTTAATCACGTCTGCTTAGTGGTCAAGCTAATTCACCCTCTGGACAGATAATCTAGTTCAGTGTCCACTGCTGTTCCTACAGATTGGAGGTCAAATCTTTTATCTGTTTTCTCCAAACTCAGTTGGACACTATTTCTTGCTGGAAGTCTTTGGAAGAAGGCGATAAATCTTACTGCTAATATCCCAGGAGGTAGTAAGATGTCTTCCTACAGGCATATCTCCAGGATTTTTCCAGGCTCTGCTAAAGTAAACAAAAACTTCTGAAAATCATGTGGTTTGTTTCTTTTATTTTTATATCTGTGATACAAGTACCTCCGCTTACTCAAAGTGAATTGTAAATTTCTAACACAGTTCCAAGAACTTGTCTTCATTTTCATATCTGTAAACAGGAATATGGTCAAATTGCACTGTCAATACTATGACTGCTTGTACTGATTGTCTTTTGAAGCATAACCAGTTCACTTTGCTTGTTATAGTCTGGGTATGTGCAATAATCTCCTGAAATAGTGCTCATGGATTTGGGGAAATGTTGCACCCAAACATACAGATAAATTTTTTGCCTAACAGTAATTTATGGGTGGTGAAGGGTGGTAATTTTCTACCTAAGATCTATAGAGATCTGTACGTGATTTTTAAGTTGGCTGCAAAAGGCAAGTTGGAAGAAGTTTTTATGTTACACCATGGTTTATGTGAAATTTGGCATTTACAGGTCAAAACTAATAAAACCCCTTGTGTACAACTGTGAAATGGCTTATGCTTTGCTTTGTCTTTAAGCATTAAAGATACAAGATTGGCATTGCTTAGAGCCTTAAATCCTGCTTTATTTTTTGCTGTTACTGAGCTGGCAGTCAGATTAAATGTTGATTGTAAACTTCTTTCCCTCTTCCTGCTACCACACTAAATGCATCCTGGTAAAATGAAATGATGTGCTTTCATAATGGAGGTAAGTTTATAATCAAGTTATATCAAATTTATAATTACATTTGTTATAATAAAATGCATTGCAAGAGTTGATATACAGTTTAAAAGAATGGTTTCATTGTGAAATTGTCATAACATTAGAAAGAAGAATATCTCCATGCAGGTCACAGTTGGGCTGTCCTGCTGACATAATGCTTATTGTACCACGTAGACTAACCAGCTCTGGTTAGCACTATTTAATTAATTGCACCTAACTGTAGTGGTTTTAGCAATCCTCGGCTTTGTAATAACATATTTGGAGGGGGAGCATTTTTCTGACACGAGTTACCATGCAGTCCGTACTGAAGGTCATCACAGTCCTCTTTTTTCTTGCCATGTGTCACATCTCTTGTAAGTGTTCATAAATGTCTGCAGGTGTCACCTTCCTATTCTCCATACAGATGCACCTCTCGCACTCACTGCATTTTCCCTTTCTGGTCTCCTCTGCTTCCAGCAACACTGCAAGAGGAGAATCACGAATTAAATTCCACCACTTAGTCCATGCTTGACAATTGATGATGAAAGGGTCTTTTTCACATGTACTGGAAGATGCTCTTAAAGAGAAAAGAAGCAATGAGCTAAGGTTGCTGTTGTAAGTCTTTTAATAATACTTCCCAAAAATAAAAACATATCTCAAGTTCCATTTCTCTTCTGGTGGGAAGCCATCCTGCCTGGTGGACAGGATGGACAGCAAGCAACAAAGCTCAGCTGTCACTGCTCTGGCTGCCATGGCTTTTGAACTGATTCTAGAAAGATTTTATTTTTGTCTACTTTGTTCTCTAATTGAAAATCAAATTGTTGTTCTGTCCTTTTCTGTAAGTTTTCAAAGGAGCTGGAGTGCAGTGTGAAGAATGTGCCCCGCACTGCATCCCAAGAATCAAATTAGCACTAAGAAAGAGCTGTAACCATGAAGTACACATTTTAGAGCATCAAGGAATACTTCTTCCCTCAAATTATTCTTTTATGATGTAATTGCTTAAATAATTTTGAATTTGCCTGAGGAACGTTGAATACACTGCTGTACCGTGCATTGATTTTCATCTATGAATTCATGTGGAAACAAATAGTAGAACATGTTTAATACAAATACATACTTATTCAAAGTACGTGTTCATATAAATACTGAAATACAAGTGTTCTTAAACATATATGTTATCGACTGAAAAGGACTTGAAAGAATACTCTGTCGAATATGTGCTCTGTTGTCTCCATCACTCAAATGTTTCTGCATTATGTGAATTTGCTTTTTTTAAGAAAAAAAAACTAGGATTAGTAGTGGCATGTTGTGACTTCTAAAGCTGACTTTTTGACAATGGAAGTACAGGATCAAGTGTAATTCAAACCATTTATGCTTTACCTGAGTTACTTTATGGCTTTAACTGCAGCGGCAGTAAGAAAGGGGAGATATCCCAGCTCTGTTGCAGACAGATTTTGTGACCTTTGTCTAACTGCTTAAACTCTCTGAGTGAAATTTACCCCCACTAAAGTCAAGAGGATTTTTGCCATTTATTTGAAGGGGGCAAAGATATCACATTTGAATTCTGAATTGTTAATAACAACAGGATAACGTGTATGTAACTCACAGCTCTTGTGAAGCTAATTAATCAGCAGAGTACTTTGGGATCCTCAGAAGTATAATAGTAGCAGCAAGTACTATTATTTATTTGTCATGTAATTGGAAACCAGCAAGGTAAAAAGTCATTGACAAAAATCCATATCACAAGGTCATTTTTTTCAATGTTGCAAATCTCTTCCTCAATCAAGAGCTTTGTAACTGATGAAAAGTACAGCCTAATCATAACATTGTCAAGTCAATTTAATTGGTGCTCTGGCAGCACATGAGATCATAATGAAGTCATTTTTGCTAGTTACAGGCTTATAAATATTTTTATAGCACCCTTCATCGTTGTGGAAACTTTAAAGGCCCCACAGACAGGATTAAGATTTTGTGCCTCAGTTATACCACTGCCTTTGTGCAGCAGATACCAGCTTTTTTAATCACATCTAAACCATTACTGGTAAGCATGATATTACTGTGTTTATACTTACTCTTTATACCTGTTACCTTGTTTAAACCTTTAAAATTAATGTTCAGATAAGTCAAGATAGAGAGGCAGCCCTTTTGGATTGGAGAGGTTCTGATATTTTTACTGTTGAACACTCATAGCTGTCACTGCTGCCGAAACACAGCTTTTAAGTACACTATGTCCATAAAAATTCAGTTCTTGTCAACAGAAATGTCTGCATGTTTTTTGTGCAATAGTCTGTTACACTTTGGCAGAAACTTAAAGCCCAATAACTAGGATGGGATTTATGGCATCCCAGGTGAAGATTTAGAGTAGATTAGATTTCTGTGAGCACACCCTGTTATATTGAGTGGATTGCTTAATTTGCTATGGTGTAAGCTTCCTTATTGAAACAGGTGGAAACAATGTCATTTTTCTTTGCCCAGGCTCTTTCATAGCCAGAGTGCCTAAGAGCTAGTACACCAATGTGAGGGTCCTCCTGCTTCGTGCACCTGCCATTGCTCCCCTCCTCAAGGGCATGTCACCTGCCGTAGCTCGTGGCCAGTGAAGAGCAGGCTGTGACTCTTGGCTCTCTCTTGTCATTGCTTCTTCAGCAGACAACTGATTAAAAGCTAAATTAAAATTCAGCCTCTGGAATAAGCAGCAAATGCAAAGTTTCCAAAGGGCTACATGGTATGACTTAAGATGTGATGGTGGTCATGAGGAAGAGTTTAAAATGAGGACCTTTCACTCCTGGATTTTCATCTCCATCTTCCTCACTTTCTTCTCTGCACACTCCTCTTTGTCTTTTTCATTACCCCGACTCCATAGCATGTGTTTAATCAGATGTTCCTGAATGTGTCTCTTACTGGCAAGCTGGGCTGCGGCACTCAGCTGCTTTCCAGTCCAGTTTATTTGGAGAAAGGTGAGAAAGAGTGACTGAAAAAGGAGACAAGCTCCTGTGGGAGTTTTACAGGGGCTTATGGATGTTTTTTCTTTATAGGCAAAACCTTATATGTAAAGATGGAGAACGCTAGAAGAGCCCTGAAGGTAGAACCAAGGAATAAGACAGCAAATAAAATAATGAAAGACAGGCATAGTTTTCATCCTTTTGCCCTTGTTTAACACCACAGCCACATTCTTACCCATACAGTTCATTACACCACACTGGCAGTGTGAAAGGACGCTAAAATGAGTGTTAAAGGTAGCTGTCCTGACAAAATGGTTTAAAGGACCCTTTGGTGTAGCACATGCAAAGTAATAGGTATGGGGCTTGTTTTTACTTGCTTGTTCCCACCAGCAGCTTGGCAGTCTTGCTGCAGAAGTCCCCTACACCCGTCAGGCATTAGTTTATCACAATCTATGCCTCAGGTTGTTAAATACAAATAAAGCCAGGATTCCAGGACCTCTCTCCGCAGAAGCTGATGGGCTCAGGAAGCAGAGAACACATCACTGCTCAGGCTGGGACAGATCTTTGCTTCAGGTGTTCCTGGGTAATCTGAGAAGCGATATGTATATAGTAAATACATTTATTTCCAGCTGCAGTATACACTTTTAAAAGTCATTAATGCCTCCAACTTAGATATTTTGACATTTAGTCTTTGAGTATTGAATATTACAAAGAAAATATTACAAGTACATATGAATTTCATCTAAAGCCACGCTAAATGACCTGTGTGTATTTGCAGGGGACTGCATTTCCAGTGCTCCCAAAGGCCCCAGCTGGTGCTAGCAACTGATGTGTACACTTTTGACAAGTCTTTCACTGCTCCTCAGTCTTTGCAATGATAAATTTCACCTGATTTATTTGTGAGCTTATTTAACTTAGAACTTGTTGCACCAGAGTACATATAGCCTTGGGATACAATCAGGTGTTCTGTAAAGTTTAGATTTCTGATTAGCAAGCTCCTATCTTCCAATCTCAGTTTAGGCCTCTCAAAAGCTTTATTTTGATGACATACTACCCAGTGAATTCTATTATAAGTATAGGTTTTCTTTTTACCTCAATCCATTTCACAGGGAATAGATTTAGCTTTTTAGTAATCTTTCTGATTAACCTGCAGAGGAAGTACCAAGTTCATTATAGATACAGCTTGTGAAGTTAACAGTCCACGCTGAGTAATCTGGGGTAGATGAGACGTGGTGCTGTGCTTGCAAGTGTATTTGGGGATGAACTGAAAATCTGGTCTTTTATATACAGGGAAAAGATGAATTTAGATTTTCTTAGTTGTGGATAAACCAGGTAAGTGCATTGCTATTTCCTCACATTTTCAGCTCTTCAGATGTATTTCTTTTCAAACCTTGCTACAGAATTTGATCAAAACTGCTCAAAAAATGAGTGTTCAGTTTTCATTGGTCTGATAGGCGCTTGATATTTTTCATGCACTCAAAAGAGATGTGTAAAAATCCCTGATGAACTGTTGATACAAATACTGGCATTTAATTTGCTGTACCAGTAAACATTGTTCCTCAAATTTCAGCATGTTTTTAATTGCAAAGGGATGGGGGGATGATTTAAGTTGCCTGACTCACAAATTTGAGGAAATACCATGAAAATATTTTAACAGGACACACTTTATCCTGCTCAGTAGCCACTTACAGAACTTTATAGGGGATGAAAATACTAGCCAACAGCCAAGACAGTGGTCCAAGGAAAAACCCTTTTCACTTCAGACAAAGAAAGGGAAAGAGCATTGTGTAGGGGAGTGAAATTTCAGGGCAGCAGCTCCACTGAGGGTTTGTTAAATCTTTCATTTGGGCCATTCACCTGCTGCTTATAAGCAATGAAAATGATAGACAGCAGATGTGAAGGCTAGGAGGGGCTATAATGACATGAAAAACAAGTTGGGTGACTATACAGAATCAAGGATTGTGATTTAGGCTTTTGTATTTAAAAAAAAAAAAAACCCTACACATGTTATTATGATCCCAAACACTTTAAAAACTTTCTTTCTAAATGAATCAGATAAAAATATGAGAACATAAATAAATAAACATTTTCCATCTTTTTTGAGTAAATGGGGAAAAAAGTAATCTTGAACGTGACAGTTCTTGATCTCTGTATAACTCTCATTAACATTCACAAAGGCTGGAATATGTGAGGTTTAGAATACATACAATTTTCTGAAAGTAGATGTTGAAAAAAAATCTACCTACTTTGACCACCAGGATGTGGGTTCG